>ML783065.1:148919-173489 GCA_009831015.1 Picea engelmannii
ATCTCGAAAAAACTTCATTTAGGCCCTCAAAATGGCCCCGGAAGTGAAAACCTGCTAAAAATAGTAAATTGCCAAAATGGCCAGAAAACTATTTTGAGCCATTTGGAAAAGGTGGGTGGCCCCCGATATCCACCTGGATCAGGATAACCATCAGTGGTTGGGGGTTTTGGGTGAACTATTATGGTGCATGTGTTCTCATTCCATTTGATGCTGACGAAATCATTAGGAGTTGGATATATCATCTATCCTTTCAATTGTTTCACACGACGTTTCTCTCTGATGGTCAAAGAGTGTTTTCTTGGTAGACCAATCTTGTTGTCTGGTCATGAGGGAGAGTAAACCTAAATGATTGAAAAATATCAACTTGGGCCTCATCCATTCCTTATGGTTTCACTGAGTTCATCTTCATGTGACATGTCAGTAGACCACATTTCCATTCAATTATCAACATGTCACTGTTTTCATTTTCACTGCCACATCAAACATCCAGTCATCATGAAAAGTTTGCATGCTACATCACCTTATACACTCATTTTACACATCGGCATGACCATACACTGCCACATCATTGTACAGATACATATCTTCATTTTCAAGTCATCAATTGTACAATGACACATCATCATGCCACATCATTCCCATGTCACAAACTCTTCTTATTTTTTTCATATCAGTCGTCCACATCCGATGCTGCATGTCTCACCACATCATCCAAACATATCATCTCATGTGCTACTACATACATAATCATGGTATTAGTTTTTCTTAGTTCATCAGTGATTAGGAGGTTTTGATTATATATTCAGGCAAGTGGGAACACACTTTGTCGACGCTGATGAACTCGTTAGATGTCAGTAGTTTTTGAAAATCATATTTAAATATCATGCACAAAATCACTTTGTCGATCATAAATAGACTAATGAGTTCACAATTAATCTCAACTTCTTGTTTCACCATAATGATAAATCTCGGCTGTTGAAAATTTTAACATAAACAATGGCCACTCATGGGATATGTACTTCCATGTCAGCTTCATACATGATCAAGTCATTGCACCATGTGTCTAGTCATACCTTTCCATGTCATCTTTTGTACTTTACTCATACACCTCATTCAACACATATCCTTCCACATCATCATATGGACCCATGTGTATTTCCACGCCATCATAAGGTATCATGGAAAGGAACTAATGAACTATCAACATAGGTGGAAATCCTATGGGTGCGTAAAGAGTAACAAGAATTCACCGATCACTAATGAAATGAATATTAGTCATTCAATCACGTGTGAGAATAGATGTTGACCATTGCTCCTCCCACATGAGCTATGCTAAAAAATGTTGTGTTTTTCCCAAGAACATAAAACATTCTAAATGTTTCCAATGAGAGAAGAACCCAGTTTTGTATTTTTGCAATAATGTTTGATTCGAACTCTGTTTGAGGCATGCCTTATACCGTTAGAAATTTATTATTGAGATCTAAAATGTTTTAGTTATATTTTTTTGTGATTCAACATTTTTAGGTTATGGTTTTGTAAATAAATATATGACATGTAGAATTCTTACAATTTTTTCGTGACAACTTTTGATTCTGATTCTCATTTTAAGAATTCCATATATAATTGGAAATATATCTTCAATATATACAACTTTTTTTATCGTTTTTTATTTTATTTTGCACGGTTTGTTTCAGGTTTGTGATTTAAATAAAATCAAGCTCAGGGAAGTGACTTGAATATTTCATTTTAAGATCAATAAATTGTTTTTATGATAAATTTATTACGAGATATTTTTATTCCTAATATACATTTTTTATGATCCAGCTACATGCAAAGGGAATCGTTTAGCATGATGAGAAGAATTTCAATATTGCATGTTGCAAACTGGTAGATTTCCATCAACAGACAAACATAAGCATGAGAACAATATTGGAAGAATTGGTGACTGGGCGCATGAACATTCCAATTTTAGAAGAGAATTATTACTAAAGATTGAATAATGACTCACCTGGAGTTAGTTGTTCCTAAAACAAAATAAAAAAAATCAAATAAAAGATGCATGCATGAAGTTGTTAAAGAAAGAACAACAGGTTGAAATATTTAATCAAGGAAAGATTTATGAGGTTGAGGATGCATGAATTGAAGTCGGAAGGTGATTGGATATGTGGCTAAATGCATGGATTTTTGCATGGATGATTTATCAATACTTTTGTTCACTGAAGATGCAAATTACATGAGGATATTGCATGTCTTTTATTAAAGTCTATTTTATTTTTATTCCATAATTAAATTATTTTTTATCTTATAAATAAAGAGATCAACCTCTTAGTAAAAGGTCTTTGATCTCTATAATTATTTCAAGAGATTTTCGATCTCTGAAGGGATTTCAAGTGGATTGTAACTAAAGAATTATTTCAAGGCTGAATTCAGAAACTCTTCAGAGTAAAGACATTTTGGTTTGTTGAATTTTTGTGTGTTTATTCATCATCATGGATTATTCTACAACTAATTAAATGTTGTAGGCATCTAGTAAGAATTTCAATACTTTTAAGATATCTTATTTGGTATACATTCGGTAAATTATAATTTTCTTTATTAGTTAATATTCATTTTCCATTATCTGGGATATTGTGGAATTATTTTTTAATGTCTCGTAGTTAAATTTTTTCTCTTTCTATTGTTAATTAGTTATCGTTTCCTATATGTTATTTAATGAGTAATATATTCTTAGTGAAATTGTTTCTTCTGGAATATAAAGCCTTAGATAGTTTTCATTGATTGTTTTCATAGGTTATCCTCAATATAGATTTCTCCAAAATCCTTAGATTACTTATTTGTAGATATACTTAAAACAAAAAACAATATAAAAAAAAAACCCAGATAAATTTTAAATCCCATCAAACGGTTGTCGGACCATTAACCTTGAGGATTATTCCATACCAAAAATGGAAGAGTCTACTTGGGCCTCTTCCTTGGGTTTAATCCCTACTGTTGAGCATAGGGAATTTAGCCCCCTCAACAACATTGGTGCTAGAAAGAGTGCTTGGATGACAAGCCGACCCATGTAGAGTTATTATTCTAAAATGTATTAACAACCCATGCCTCCTATCCATATTCCTGCATGGGATCATGCTTTTAGTATCCCGAGACCATTGCATGGTATCTCAAAAAGATAGTATATCTCTTGTCTAAAATAAAATTTCATGGTGAAAATAATATCTCTGCATATAGGCATCTTAGTGAATTTAATATTGTATGTAACAATATTAAGGTTTTTCAAGATATTGAAATATGTAGATTATTTACTCTCACATTGGAAGGACGAATTCATGCTTGGTATAAGTCATTTCTAGATGAATCAATTCATAGTTGGAAACAATTCATGGAATTTTTCCTAGATGCACATGATAACTACGATTATGATGAACTTAATAAAAAATGAAAATGAAAGAGGAATCTTTTGATGAATTTTTATTAAGGGTTGTATTGTTTTATGATAGATTTTGTGAAAGTGACAAACCCTCTATATCTCAATTGTTTACCTTGTGCTCCTATTTATTTTCTTTTCCTGAAGAGGAAAAGTCATCAATGAGTAATGAGAACGATATGAGTTATCAAGAGTATCCTCCACCAAAATTTATTATATCATAATGTCATGAACAAGGTAGTCAAGAATAAAATGATTATGAATAGAATTGTAATGAACTGGTAAAAATTTCTAGGAACATAAATGAACCTCTAGATGATTTTTGTCAAAGATGCATGTAAATTTGTTGTAGGTTTCCTAAAAAAAATATACCTCCCATCCAAGAAATCCTTGACTAGTTTACATACCTTCTCTTTTTCCCCGAAGAAAGTGGTGTAGTCTCAAACAAAGAGGAAAATTCTCAGCATCCTAATTGTTTCCCACCTAATATTTCACTCTCACTATTTCTTGAGACATATTCATTACAAATACCATTGGAAAAAGTGGGATCACCATAAATAAATTGTTTTCCCATTATAGAAACTAATGATGTGGAAGTCATAAAATTGTGAAATATTATAGAAAAAGACAATTTGGAAATCACAAACACCTCCAACTTACAAGAAATTATTTTTCAAGATTTTGATCCAAATTTACATGATAGATTTTTCAGTATTTTCAAAACCTGAAAAAGTATTTTCGTTAGTGAAACATCTCATACTGATATTCATGCCTCTTTTTCCTTACAATATGATTTCAAAGAACAGTTTCAAGGTAGTATTTTAAATGATGTTTCCAAGCTAGTTTATAATGACAAATCAATTTCCAATGTTGCTATAAATTTGATCAATGATTTGAAATCCAAGGAAATAGAGTTGGTATGATCCAATGATGATCATAAACAACGGGAAGATAATGAAAAATATATGATTTATGAACTATACTCTTTCATTGAAACAAGTAAATTTACAACGGGAATTAAAATAGAACATATTAAGAAGGTTATATCAGTTGTTGAGACAAAAGATCAAAAGGATAATCAATATTTTTCTATTTGTGAAAATGATATTGTTGAATAAGTCAATTCGATTTCATAATATGAAAACTTTTATGACCTCTACTGAGATTTTTTTGATTCATCATCTTGTCATATATTTTTTACCCTTCTTTTGGAAATAAAATATAGAATGATGTAGGAAATCATGAAGATTTTCGAACATGTATTGATCAAACATATGATGAGAGTAAATGTTAATTCAATCTGAAAAATTTTAATAATTCCTTACAATCAAAACTTCTCGAATATAAGGAAACAAAGTTTGATTATGATAGTCCTATTTTTTATAACAATGTTTCTTTTCAAGAATTGGATTCGAGAATTGATATAGCATGCATGGAAATTACTCAACCTGAAATTGTTAATCTCTTTGAACAAATGCGAATGCTAGAAAAGATAGAGCAAGGAGTACCAACAAAATTTTCATCCCTTCATGGAGGGACAATAACAGGTAAGCATCCCATAATCATACATAACGATGGAATTAGTGGGCTAAATAAAAAAGAATTAATATCAATTGAATTTATTTTGAAAATGCAAACTAATTGCTATGAGCGAGTACACTTCTTACGTTTGTATTCCTTTTTAATATCCTAACATCACCAAAATGGTTTTAAAGATATCATTGGAGACTTGTTGGAATTATGTTTTGCCAAGAAATTTTCTCAAACCAGTAAGTGTCCCATAATTTTTTTGTTTTGAAACAATTGCATAATGTTTTAATTCGTTCAATCAAACAATACCTTATGCCTCATCTACACAAGCCTACACTATGCCTTGATAGTATGATTAATATCGAGGTAATTAAATGGTTACATTGGATTTATGAATTAACATAGTATTGGTTGAGCCATTGTAGGTTAGGGTAAGAGTATCTTAATTTATTTTAATTTTAATTTATTTTATGTTTTTGAACAAGATGTTGATTCAATTTTGGTTTATTGAATAAAATCCATCAAAATATAATGTAGTTATGGTTTTTAATTATTTTTACATAATATTTTTTCTTTTTTCTTTGTTTCAATCATTCACCTTAGAATTTATTTTAGTTATACTCTGATTTTAAGTTTATTTTTGTTTTGCTTAAGCTTGGTTTTATTTTATTTTTGCATAATTTTAGTTTTGATTTTCATAGTTGATTTTCATGATTCTTACTTTGCATGTTTTGTTTGCTATTGCATGATTTGTATGTTTGATTTTTGTTTTTTTTCCATAAAAAAAATTTGGGGAATGTTGAGTTTTCAACATCTGGTCTGTGGAACGGGACATTCTAGTTCTCTACTAAAAACCTTATTTGTTTTAAATATAAAAAGTAAAGTAAGTTGACAAAGAGCATGAGTAGGAGTCAGAAAGTACTTATAGTACTTATAGATTCTTTTATATGTGAGTTTGAAAAAATATAATGTTTTTTCAGTGGTGGTAATGGCTATTATCAAATATGAAAAGATTAAAAAAATCATGTACTCTAGAAATCATGATCTAAATAATGAATGAGAAATTAATGAATGTCTTAATTCTTTTACAATGGGTAAGATTTAAACCCTAGGGGCCTAATTCATCCCTTCACTAAAAAATTTCATCCTCCTAGACTCAGATACATATCCCACAAAGTATCCAATAATGGCTACATGTGCTTTTCATTATAATAATTAGAAAAATAAATCAAAAGGGAATATTGATGTTAAGGAGGGAATGTAAACATCTTTGTCGGGGCTATGGATTCTCATTTATAGTGGAGCAAGGTCTGTGATATCGAGGTGACTTTGTCGGGGCTATGGATGCTCGTTGGAAGTGAAGAGACACCAGAAGGATGATAAGGTTACTCATAGATAATACAAAATAATACCCTAATACTAGAAGTCATATCTAATTTGGTTTCTTATTCAAAGTGTACGTCAATGATCAAAATGACTTATCTTTTGTGATTGATTAAAAATCAAAACCCCATGATAAGGTAAAGAATGATTTATAATTTACATATAGAGGGATCTATGGGTGGTTTTTGTTTTATCTTCTTTTTCTAAGTATATATTACTTGAAATTGTTTGGTTGTGATAGGAGGTATAAGTAAAGATGATATCTTCATCCAGTGAATTTTCATTTGTTGAGTCCTCAACACACCCTTAAAATTTTCAATTTTTGGGTACCATTTTTCATTTTAATCATTTTGTGCCTTCTTATTTTATCTTTACATAGTCTGCATATTTTTACTTTGTTAATTTTACGCATTTTATCCTTTGTTTTATTTGCATTTAAAATCTCAAGAAAATCCAAAAATTCTCTTGTTTTGCATCAGGGAAGAAAAACAAAAGAAAGAATTGAAAAGAGAGAAAAATTGAAACCTTTTCCAAAAGTGTCGATGAACTCATCGAGGGTTTGGGCTGAAAGAACTTAATAGAGAACTTTTCAAAAGGCCCAATGAAGTTATTGGGTCAGGAGTTTAAACATAGAAATAACAACAAGAATCCAAAAGACCCAAACCTATGGAGCCTTAAAGAATTTGTCGATGAATTCATCATCATTGAGGAGTAGTCACTCGAAAATATGAAGAGGTGTTATATTCATCTCATCGTCGATGGGGCTTTCGACATTGGTTAAAATCATGTGAATAAGAGAATAAAGGCACATGAAAACCTCGACCATCGATAGACCATGGGATGAGGTTCGTCATTGAAAACCATTTGATCATGGCCTTGGGTAAATCGTGATAGTTGAAACTTATCTCTTGGAGGGCCCCATTCAAAGAATATGACCGATGTCTTGTTGATTGGCACATTGACGTCCTTACTTTCCATGTCACCCGCCACATCTAGTGCCACATCGACTTCCATACCTTCCACATCATCCTCCGTACTACATTCTTTCCATGTCATCCGCCAGGTCACCTGCCATGTCAACTACATACATCATCACACATGTCACCACTATATAGAAAACCATCGATAGGATGGGGTTTTTGGTGAAATTTTATGGTGCATTTGTGTTCATGCTAATCGATGTTGATGAACTCATCAAGAGTTGGATGGATAATTTATCCTTTCAAGTTTTTCACACAATGTTTCTCTCTGATGGTCGATGACCATTTTCTTTGGAGACTAATCCTGTCATGTGGTCATGAGGGCGAGTAAATCTAAACCGTTGAAAAATATTAACTAGTGCCTCATCTATTCCTTATTATTTCACTCATTTCCTTGTCATGCGACATGTCAATAGACCACATTACCATTCAATCGTCAACACATCATTGTTTTCATTTTCCCTGCCACATCAGACATCTAGTCATCAAGACATGTCTGCATGTCACATCACCTATTACACTCATTTTTTCATGTCGGCATGACCATACACTGCCACATCATTGTATGGTTCCACGTCATCATTTCCAAGTCATCAATTGTACAATGACACATCATCATTCCACATCATGCCCACATCATGGATTCTACTTCATTTTTTCATATCAATCATCCACATCATATGCCACATGTATCATTGCATCATCCTGTCACGCCAACTCGTGTTTCATTGCATACATAATCATGGTATGAGTGTTTTTTTGGTCATCGTTGATTAGGAGGTTTTAATTACATATTCTAGCAAGTGGGCACACTTTTCATCGACACCAATGAACCAATCAGGCGTCAATAGGTTTTGACAAGAATCATTAAATATCCTACACAAAATTTCTTTGTCAATCATCAATATACTAATGAGTTCACAATTAATCACCATTGTTTGTTTCACCATAACAATGAATATCAGTCGTCAAAAATTTTAACATAAACAATAGCCACGTATGGGCTTTGTATTGCCATGTCACCTATGTACATGATCACGTCATCATGCCAAGTGTCTATTCATACCATTCCATGTCATATTTTTTACTTTACTTGTGCACCTCAGTCAACACATATCCTTCCACATCATTGTATGGACCCATGTGTATTTCCAAATCATCATAAGGTATCATGGAAAGGCATTGATGAACTATCGGCATCAACGAAAATCCTAGGGGTAAGTAAAGAGTAACAAGCATTCATCAATCTCCTTTGAAATTAATCTTAATCATTCAATCACCTGTGAGAATATATGTTGACCATTGATCCTCCCACATGATCTATGCTAAAAAATGCCATGTTTTTCCTGAGCACAGAAAAAATTCTAAAAGTCACCAATGAGAGAAGAACCCAGTTTTGTATTTTTGCAATAAATTTTGATTCCAAAATTCGTTTGAGACATTCCTTATAATGTTGGAAATATCTCTCCGAGCGCTACAAATTATTATTTATACTCTTTTCGTTATTCTACAATTTGTGGTTACGTTTTTTTAAATAAATCTACGACATTTAGAATTCTTATGTTTTTTTGTGATAACTTCTAATTCTGATCCCATTTTTAAGAATGTCATATATCATTGGAAATTAATATTCAATAGCTACAACTTTTATTTATAAGTTTTTATTGATTTTTCATGGTTTGTTTCAGGTTTATGAAATAAATGAAATCAAGCTCGGGAAGTGACTTGAATATTTCATTTTAAGATCAATAAATTGTTTTATCTGATAACTTTATTACGAAGATATATTTTTATTTCAAATATAAATTTGTGATGATATAGGTACATGCAAATGGAATCATTTCGCATGATGAGAAGAATTTCAATATTGCATGTGGCAAACTGGTAGGTTTTTGTCAGTTGAAAAACACAATCATGAGAACAAAGTTGGAAAAATTGGTGATTCGGTGCATGAACATTCCAATTTTAGAAGAGAATGATTATTAAATATTAAATAATGAATCAACCTGAGTTAATTGTTCCTAAAACAAAATCAAATTAAATATGCATGCATGATGTTGCTAAAGAAAGAACAACGGGTTGAATTATTTAATCAAGGAAATATTTATGAGGTTAATCATGAAAGAATTGAAATCGGATGTTAATTGGAGATGTGACTAAATGCATGGATTTTTGCATGGATTATTTATCAAGACTTTCGTTCAACGAAGATGCAAGTTAAATGAGGAGATTGTTAAGTACAAAAGTTCTAAATACAACAACATCATAATAGATCTAGAGAGCAATAGATAAAATCAACACTTTATTATTATAGAAAACCCTTGAGGTAGGGAAACATCATACAATGGATCCTATTATGGAAGAGAAACTCTCCTTTTCACTTTCCTCTCTGAGGGGACATCCTCCTATTGAGCTACACACTCCAAATATAATACTTCTATTCATATCTCATTAAATTTATTGAACCCCTTTATATAGTGCTACCAACCACCTAAGAACATTATAGAGGAGGAATATTCTATAAAAAGAACCTTCTAAGAAGTCCTCATACATTTATTATATCTAAATACCATAGTGGACCTTATTTAATACTATAGTGGACCTAGTCCACCTTACATTGAATGACCTCTACTATTATTACTATCATCCCTATGGGCCCCCCACCAGCTCTCTAGATACCTAACCTTCCATCCCCCTTATGAAAGCATTGTCCCCAACACTTGTTATGTGGGTGTACAACCATATACCAAGGTCCCATGGATAAGTGTGGACCATATCGTTGAAGTAGACTAGAGAAATAGGGTCCCATGGAGAAATGAAAGCCATGACGCTAAAGTATTCCAACCGCCATTGTAAACTGGAATCCCATGTCCAATTTCTCATATAAACTCCATGCAGAATATATCGGAACCTAATAACCAATTGAAAATGATGCTCAAAATATTGACACCTATCATGTGGATCCAAATAAGAAGATCCATCCACATAGTGGGAAAGGGTTGTAGCTGAATCCGAAATGAGTAATACCACTGTATAATATGCATGATGGACACTGGTAATCATAATTGGCTCATGATTTGTTATATTGATGTTCTCTACACAAGGTGGAGTAGAGTCATCAAATAAAATATGAAAGTGGTTGTCGTCCCCAAAATGACAACTATCCATATACCAATCATCCCAATCAGAATCTAAATCATACCAAGCATATACTTCTTGATTATATTCATCCATAGTATCCACTATAAGATGCGTCTCTTTTATTCTAGCCAAGGACCTTTGAATATTGTGACAATTGTCCTTGAGATCTCGTAGACTCTCTTCCAGGGCTTCAAACTTTCATATAACTCCCATCATGATTTGAGATCCAATATCCATTGGAAACACCACATATAATATACCAAACTAAATATATTAATTTTTTTATCCAATGGAACTAATATGGTAGCAATCTAAGCAGCCTGTGAAAATTTATGAACTCTACAATCCTGTTGTCATCACGAAAACCCCCCCAAAATGGTTGATTTTAAATCAGAGATATATTCACTTCCGGAACTCCGATTCAAACAGTTGTTTTTTTAATTTGGGTGAAATTGTGAGAGGAAATCATATCCATAATTTTGTTTGGAAAATTCCACCTCGAGTGCTATAGAAATAAAAAGAAAAGTGCACAGTCGTCCATGGAAAAAACCTTGAAAATTGCAGATTTTAAAATGTTGATAACTCCACTTCCCAAACTCTGTTTCAGATGATTTGTTTTTTGAATTGGTTTTTTTCTAAGAGGAACTCAGATATACAACTAGTTTCTACAAAGTTTTCACAGAAATCTACAAAAATCATTCAGAATGTTGCGGCCCTCTTCTGCTTCTCTGAAAAAATCTGCAAAAATAGAAAAACAAAATTGCCCCTTTTTTGTGGTCGAGGAAAGTGTTTTGATACCAATTTTTAAGTACCAAAGTTATGAATACAAAAACACCATAATATATAGAGAGAGAAATAGATAAAACCAACACTTTATTATTATAGAAAACCCTTCACGTAGTGAAACACCATACAATGGATCCTATTATGGAAGGGATCCTCTCCTGTTCACTTGCCTCTTTGAGGGGGAATCCTCCTATTGTGATACATGCTCCAAATACAATACCTCTCTTCATATCTCATTACATTCCTTGAACCCATTTATATAGTGCTACAAACCACCTAAGAACATTCTAGAGGAGGAATCTTCTAAAAGTAGAACCTTCTAAGAAGACATCTTACATTTATTATATATAACTACCATAGTGGACCTTATTTAATACTATAGTGGACCTAGTTCACCTTACATTGAATGGCCTCTACTTTTATCACTATGGGCCCTTCGAGCCCCCCACTACCTCTCTAGATACCTAACAATAGTGATACTAGTAGAAACCATTCAATGTAAAGTGGACTAGGTCCACTATAGTATTAAATAACACTCACTATGGTAGTTAGATATAATAAATGTAAGAGGACTTCTTAGAAAGTTATGCTTATAGAAGATTCCTCCTCTAGAATGTTCTTAGGTGGTTGGTAGCACTATATAAATGGGTTCAAGGAATTTAATGAGATATGAAGAGAAGTATTGTATTTGGAGCGTGTATCTCAATAGGAGGATGTCCCCTTGAAGAGGAAAGTGAACAGGAGAGGATCCCTTCCATAATAGGATCCATTGTATGGTGTTTCCCTACCTCAAGGGTTTTTTATAATAATAAAGTGTTTGTTTTATCTATTACTATCTAGATATATTGCGTTTTTGTTGTATTCATAACTTTCGTACTCAACAATTCGTATCAGAGCACTTTCCTTGGCCAAATAAGGGAAGAAATGTTTGGGTCATTTTGTAGATTTATTCAAAGGAAAAAAGGGGGTGGTGCATTTCAGACTCATTTCTAAAATTGTTTGCTCATAATTTGCAGAAAATAATTGGATATTTGAATTCCTCTCGGAAAAATACCCAATTTCAAAAAATAAAGCAGCTGAAACAGAGTCCGGGAAGTGAAGTTATCATCATTTTAAATTTGGCCATTTTCATGGTTTTTCCGGAAAAAAATCACGTGATTTGCACAGTAAGTTATTTTTATAAATCCTAGTTTTTGTTGAAGATTTATTCCAAGCGAGATTCTTTTTACTGGAAGATAAGATTACCCTAGTATTGAAGAATGTATACAATCTCACAAGTCACTATGGAAAGTGAAGTGGAAATCTTTCATAGACTAGGGTTTCAAAGATGATGCTCTCATATGGTGGCAATCATTTGACTATTCTGAGAGGATGTCATTTTCTAAGGAAGAACTTGAAAGATTACTTTTATAAAATTGGCCTCATATGAAGTGTTAGGATAAAGACATCACCAAGGTTTTACTTTCATGTGGAAAATATATATTACAGGTTCATGGTTGTATTCAGAAAGAAAATGTAATTTTTTCTATTAGCCCTAGTTGCCAACAAAATTTTATCAATGTTCAGTTGGTTAATAGATTGCAAGTTCCTGCAAAGAATATCTAGAGCACATAGGTTGAGGATAAAAATGTTCAATTTTGTACATATTTGAAGCTCATTATTGATAAATATGTGTTGCATTTTGATTTCCATGCTATATATTTGGATGATGTAGATATTGTTTTGGATTATCCTTGGATGGAATCAGTTGGTACAGTTAACATTAATATGAAAAATAAGATTCTAAAACTTTGGTACAAGAAACATAAAATCACATTGAAGGTTGTCTCTCTTAGCTAGAAAGATGGGCCCACGGAGACTAAAAAGAAGTTATCGTTGAGTCTGAATTTGAATAAGAGGAAGATTCTATAGAAGGAGATGAAGCAAAACCACAAAAAGGGAATAATAAGGAAGCTAAGGAGGTAATTGACTCAAAGGCACAATGTGTTGCAGATTTGAAGAAAAAAGAACATATTCCTACAATTGTTGTATATCACCATCCACATCATATAGAGAAACAACAATCATCAAGTCAAGGGCATGGGCATCAACACATGTATGCACTAGTAGGGAACCATAAATGAAACCGATCAATAGAGGCATGGAGGACTACTAGAATTGCAGAAAGACATTAGGTTAGAGAAACAATCCTATGGAAACATCAACAAGATGTCGATCTAGATTAGGGTGGCAAGGAAGAAGTTAGATATCATGTGTGTCTTCCATTAGGATGGATGGATGGCCGTACTTGGTACCAGTTGGATACATTTCTTAGTAAATCATATTGTATGGTTTCTTCCCGTGTTTCGAGGATGAAACATGTGAAGGGGGATGGAATGTAGTATACCTAGGGAGGTAATATGGGGTACCTAGGGAATTACCCAATGGGAATGTGGTTATGTATTATTAATGGAAGCCATTCAATGTAAGGTGAAATAGGTCCACTATATTATTAAATAAGTTCTAGTATGGTAGTTAGATATAATAAATAGTCTTTCTAGAAGATTCCTTCTCTAGAATGTTCCCAGAAGATACATAATTCTATATAAATAATTGTAAGAAATGTATTGAAGAATAGTGAAGAATAGTGTGAATGTAGCAAGGATTGATTGAGGAGTGCATTCCTTCCATATGGAATAATATATGGTGTTACCTTACCTCAATGGTTTTGACTATTTCTTGTGTTGAATATTTTGTGAATGGTTTGGTTTATTCTTAGTTATTTTTGAAGTATATTTGCAGATATATAACAGAGATTGCATGAATTTTAATAAAGTCAATTTTATTTGTATTCTATAATTAAATTAGTTTTTATCTTACAAATAAAGAGATAAATCTCTTAGTAAAAGTTCTTTGATCTCTGGAACTATTTCAAGAGATTTTCAATCTCTGAAGGGATTTCAAGAAGATTGTAACTGAAGAACTATTTCAAGGCTAAATTTAGAAACTCTTAGAAGTCAAGACATTTTGATTTTCTAAATTTATATGTGTGTATTCATCATGGTGGATTATTATACAATTGATTAAATGTTGTAGGCATATAGTAAGAATTTCAATACTTTTAATCTATCTTATTTGGTTGAATGAATTGTTGGATACTTTCGGTAAATTATCATTTTTTTGTTAGTCAATCTTCATTTTCCGTTATCTGGGATATTGTGGAATTATTGTCGAATGTCTCGCAGTTAAATTTTATCTCTTTTTGTTGTTAATTAGTTATTGTTTCCTGGATGCTATCTTATGATTAGTATATTCTTAGTGGAATTATTTCTTCTGGAATCTAAAGTCTTAGATAGTTTTCATTGATTGTTGCCATAGGTTATCCTCAACGTGGATTTATCCAAAATCCTTAGTTTACTTCTTTTCTGTAGTGGATAGACTTAAAACGCAAAACAATAAAAAGAATGAAATCAAATAACTTTTAACGCTCATTGAACGGTTGTTAGACCATTAACCTTGAGGATTATTCCATACCATACAGGGAAGAGTATAATTGGGCCTCTTTCTTGGGTTTAATCCCTATTGTTGAGGATAAGGAATTTACAACCTTCAACAAGGGTATTTTTCTCTATTTTGGTTTTTATTTCATTTTTTTATTGTTTTCCCTAAATATACTAAAATAGGTTTTTTACTATAACACCAAAAATAGCTTTGGTTTAAATAATATCTTGATTTTATTCTAAGTCTAATTTGTTCTAAAAATATATATAAAAAAAACTATAAGGTTTAGGGTTTAATTTTATCCCTAAATGATAAAAATTCAAAAATTACTAACATTTTAATTTTAAGTGCTTGAAGATCCCTATTGAATGTATAAATTCCTCCAAAGAATTTGATTGATACTCCCCAATTGAAAAGTGAAGAGTAAGAAAGAAGATTGTATTTTTTTTTCCAAAGAAGAAAGGAGATTGTATTTATGTGAGAAGAATTAGGGACAAAATTATATTTTAAAATGAATGTGGGATTTAGAAAAGAAAAGAAAAAGGTAATAAAATAATTTAATTACATAAATTTATGACAAATAAAAGTAGCCAAAATTTTGTTTAATTGAAACATCCTAAAATATTAAATAGAAGGGTTATAATGTAAATTATAAAATAATAAATATAGTTGATAATTAATATGCAAGGGATCTTTTTGATCCGGATTTTATGAGCATAACGAAATGAATATAGATTATTAACAGGTGCTTAATACAAAATAACAGATATATAGTAAAATTGGTTTTCTATTCAATAACGAAATAAGCTGAAAACTGTAAAATGCAGCGGAAACAAGCTTGCTGGAATGGTGGCGGCTTATCTCTGAGAAGAGATGTGACGGCTATGCTCATTCACAAGAAGATGATTACAATGAGGCTCTGAAGGAATTTTTACATTAATAAATAATGTCAAAAACCCTAGACATCCAAAAACCTAACCCTAGGAGATGAAGTCATGTGGGCCCGTTTAGGTAAGTTAGTACATCAACTTCTCGTGGTCGTAACTTTTGCATACAATCTTTGTTTTAGGCGTATGATATCCCGTTGGAAGGTATCAACGAGGAGATTAATTTTATGCATAATATCAAAGGAACTTACATATTGCAAACCTATTTTCCCAAAAAACATTGTTTAGGGCCTCAAAACGGCTCTGAAAGTAAAAACTACTAAAAATAGTAAATTACCAAAATTCTCAAAAAACTATTTTGAGCCAGTTGGAAAAGGTGGGTGGCCACTGATATCCATATGGATCAATCCTCCCTCCTTAGATATCAATGGTCTCCATTGCGTTGAGGTCCCCCATCATATGAGGAAATTTCTGTTGAATTTGACCTAGGGTGAGCCACTTGCCTTGGTGTAAGAGCTACCCTGCTTTGACAACTCGATAAAGTTGGATCCTTTGTTGTCAAGTGCCCGTGATTTTTTTGTCCACAATACGATCATTGGATGCCTGTTGTATGAATTTGGGGTTGAGCTCTGTTGGTTTCAGTTGTTCTGCTACTTCTGAGGTGTCCAATAATGGTGGGAAATAAGGGCGAAGGAGATCCACATTGAACATTGGGTGGAGGCCAAGGAACGAAGGAATGTTGAGCTCAAAATAATTATCCCCCATGGCCTTGGTGATAGTGTATGACCCATAATAGAGTGGGTGAAGCTTCATATGGGGTCTTGTAAGGCGTTCTTTTTGCAAGTGCAACCAAAATTTGTTTCCCACTTGAAACTTATGTGGCACTTGATGTTGATCATGGCATTGTTTGTACTTGTCATTGGACTTTTGTAGGATATCCTAAACATGTTGGAGGATGTGTTGGATCTGCTCAATGAACTAGGTGTCTTTGTCAGCTTCAATTGGAGCAGGAGATGAGTCGGTCGAGGTGACCGCAAGGGGAAGTGCAACATCTATGGGACCCAATGGTTGGAATCCCAACCCCACATGAAAGGGGTTGTGGTTGGTTGAGCTATGTAGGGCTCGGTTGTAGATATGCTAGACATAGGGAAGGCTCTCATCCCATGTGCGAGGGTGTTTTGAATTATACATGTGAAGGATATGCACAATCATTCGATTTACAACCTCGGTTTGGCCATCTGTCTAGGGGTGGAAGGCCATGGGTTTGGTGATCTTGGTGTCCAATGGTGACCAGAAGCTCGAAAAGAATGTGATGAGAAATCAACTATCCCGATCTAAGAAAATGGTTTATGGGATTCCAAAATGTACCTAGACTTGTTCAAAGAAGAGCTTGGCAGTAGCCTCTGTTGTGATGCTCTTCTTGCAGGCAACTAGAATCACCATCTTAGAAAAGCGATCAACAGCCACAAAAACACAGTCATTGCTCTGCTTGGTGGATGGGAGGCCTGACATGTAGTCCATTGAGATGGATTCCCATGGCATGTCAAGAGTAGGAATAGGGGTGTATAGGCCCTATTTCTTAGTGGTCAGTTTGGCAATAGCGCGGGATGTGCAACTGATATACTTGTTGACCTCCTGTCAAAGTTTTGGCCAGTAAAAATGTTTATGTAGCATCGCCACTTTCTTTATGACATCGAAGTGTCTTGTCACCTAACTGTAGTGGGCTTCCCAAATCAACTTCACTTTCTCACTTTATGGAACACAGATATGGCCCAAACGACACAATAACCCATCATGAAGATGGAAATTATCGAAAAATGCGTTTGCACCCAACATTTGGTAGGTGGTGGCGAAGTTAGGGTCTGTCTCATAGATTTTGGGCCATACAAAGGTCTCATGGCCGCAAGAGTATAGCATCGTGGTGAGTGCCATGACTGGCGGTCTGTTGAGGCAATTAGCAACACGATTGGTGCTTCATGTTTTATGCTTGATGTTGAGGTGGAATTGCTGCAAGTATGTGGACCAATTTTGATGGCGGTCATTCTACAATTTTCCCTATGTCTACATGAACTACAATGGCTTGTGATCAATGTGGATGATTGTCTCCTTCCTAAGAATGTAATGTCTCCACTAGCGGCTGGCTTGCACAATGGAGTACATTTCTTTGTCATAATTAGGGTACTTACGAACAATATCTGATAGTGTCTCACTATGATTGGCCATGGGGTGGCCGTGCTAAGTGAGAATGATGCCCACAACATAGTCTAAAGCATCTGTCTCAATCTCAAAGGGATGTTGCAGGTCTGGTAGTGAAATTACTAGGGTTGAGCACAAGCGCTGCTTCAAATCATAAAACGCTTGTTGTTGGGATGAGCCCCACACAAATTTCACCTTACCACCATCCCTGTTTATTTGGTTGAGGGCCCATGCAATATGGGAGAATCCCACCATGAACCTGTGGTAGAAATTGGCAAGGCCCAAGAATCTCCGAAGCTCAGTGAGTGTGGTTGGGGTTGGCCAGTCACGGATGACTTGGATCTTGGCTGGATCCACATGTACGCCATGCTGATAAATGATGTAGCCCAGGTAATGGACGTTGTCCATTCCAAAGAAGAATTTTTCCAAGTTGGCGTATAGCTTGTGCTACCGCAGGGTGTGTAGAACCTGATGAATATGTTGCAAGTGTTCAGCCCAAGTCTTGTTGTAAATTAGAATGTCATCCAGATACACAACTACAAAAGTATTGGTGAATGGTTGAGGATATTGTCCATCATCCTCATTAAAGTGGCTGGAGCATTTTTCAAACCAAAGGGCATGACCAACCATTCAAAAAGGCCTTCCTTTGACTTGAAGGCGGTATTCCATGCATCTGTTTGTTCTATCGGGACCTGGTGGTAGCCAGACTTCAGATCAATCTTATTGAAGTATTTTTCCCCCATGAGTTGATCAAGGAGGTCGTTGATTTGGGGAATCAGGTATCGGTTTCTGACTGTGATTTTATTCAAAGCCCGATAATCAATACAGAGTCATCAGGTTCCATATTTCTTCTCTACCAGCACGATTGGGCTACCACAAGGTAATGAGTTGGGATGGACGTGCCCCTTGTGGAGCAGTTCTTGGATTTGTTTCTTGATCTCCTCATTCTCTAACAAAGAGCGATGATAGACTGGCCCATTGGTCAGTGGTGCATCATGGGTCATATCGATGGGGTGCTTGACCTGGAAGTGTAGAGGTACCTTTGTAGGTGAGGAGAAGATATCTGAGTATTCTTCCATGACCTTATCTACTTTCTTTTGTTGTGTGGAGAGGTCGGTCGCAGAGACCCTAGATGTGGTTGTGATCTTTTGCTTATTTTGAGAGTGAATCACGACAAATGATCTTCCTGCATTTCTTAGCAGAGATCAAGGAAATAACACTAGGTGCGACTGCCTCGGGTATCTTGTACAATTTCCTATTCAAAGTAATAATAACACTACGAGGCCTAGACTCATATACATCATGACGTTTCCATAAATAAGGTTGGCCCAAAAGAACATCACAAACTTCGAGAGGAGAAACATCACACAATACCTTGTCTTTGAAGGGCTTGATGTCATACGACAGTTGACAATATTGGCTGACGCGGAGATCTCTTGCTTGGCAGAGCCATCCAATGGTGTAGGGTTTTGGGTGCAGCGTTGTTGGTAGGGCCAACCGCTTGACTACCTTTGCTAAGATGAGGTTCTTCTGGCTACCGCTATCAACGATGAAGTGTAGTGGGGTGCCTTTTACCCACATCTGTGAATGGAAGAGGTGTTCTCCTTCTTCTGGCTCGTTTGGTTCACCAGGCTGGAGCTTGGTGGTAGAAACAGTGGCACTGAGTTCCATTTCAATGATCTGTCTTTCGCTTTCTAGTTCTGGCTCAGAGTCAGAATCTACATCTGATTCAGAGGCTTTCAGTTTGGCCACCAGTGACTGCTTTGAGTGGAAGTCAGCAGTGTTATGCCAAGGGCTCTTATGGAAGTCGCACCACTTCCCAATATATTTCTTTGTCTTTCCAGTGTCCTTTGCTTGCAGCTTGGACTAGTTGTCTTGATACTGTCCATCTTTTCTCTGTTCTTTGTTCTATGGGTTGGGCCCCCCCTTTCTTGGCTTTTGTTGTGAGGGGTTCCCAGGCCCAAATTGTCACGTCTTTTGTTTGAGCTTCTGCTCGATTTTGACGCCATATCGGTAGGTCGCGCCCAAGGATGAGATGTCCAAAAATTACATTTCGGTCTGGATGTATCTATGCAGAGATCCATGATACATGAGCACCATATGTCACTCTAAATCTTTGATACCCATCTTTGTGCGCAAGGTATGGAAGATATTTTTGAAATCTGGCACTGCTTGGTCTCTTTCTTGCCATAGTGTGGTCCATTTGGTATACAAGTCATCATAACTTCTGACAGGGTAGTATTGTTCCTTAATAACATCCCTAAAGGATTCCTAGGTGGTTGTGACTAAATATAATGAGGGTTCCTCTATTTCCTTTTTCTCACAGAAAGTTTCCCACCAATCTTTGACATGGGGAACAAATTTGAGGAGTGCAAAAGTAATCTTTTCTCTATTCGAAAAGTTATGGACAGAAAAATAACCTTCTAGTAGATTCAACCACTTGTCTACAGCATCTACGTCTATCTAACCTTCAAATATAAGAATATCGAATTTTATTTGTACTTGAAGGGGGCGGCGCCTCCGTTCGAAGAAGATGCGTCGCCTGTTGGTAGCCACCGAAGGATTTGCGCGAAACTATCCATAATATCGTTCCTCTGTTGCGTGAGGGATTCCTCAATCAACATTTTGAAAGGATATTCTATCTCGTCATCTTTATTTTCCCCTACCATGAGAGGTCGCTTGGGCGTGCAAGATCTTTTTTCCTCAAGAGAAACAAGCTCGAGACCAAACTCTTTATACTCTGACCTCGTTGGGGGCATGCATTAAGACGACAAGGAGCAGACCGCTCTGATACCACTGATCTGGATTTTATAAGAAGAAAAAAATGAATACATATTATTAGCAGGTTCTTAACACAAAATAACAGAGATACAGTAAAACTGGTTTTCTATTCAATAACAAAATAAGCTAAAAACTGTAAAATGCAACGGAAACAATCTTGTTGGAATGGTGGCAGCTTATCTCTGAGAAGAGATGTGACGGATGCTCTCATTTGCAAGAAGATGATTAAAATGACTCTCTGAAGGCCTTTTTACAATAATCATGAATGTCAAAAACCCTAGACATCCAAAAACCTAACCCTAGGAGATGAAGCGACAAAAGTCATGTGGGCCCCGTTTCGGTAAGTTAGTACATCAACTTCTCGGGGTCGTAACTTTTGCATACGATCTTTGTTTTAGGTGTATGATAGACCATTGGAAAGGTATCATTGAGGAGATTCATTTTAGTAGAAATATTGAAGAAATTCCATATTTCAAACCTGGTTTTGCAAAAAACATCGTTTAGGGCCTCAAAACGGCTCCGAAAGTAAAAACTGCTAAAAATAGTAAATTACCAAAATTGCTAGAAAATTGTTTTGAGTTCGTTGGAAAAGGTGGGTGTCCATTGATATCCATCTGGATCACTTTTCGAGTCAAAATTTCATTCTCCAAGTTATAATTTATTTATGAAAGAGTGGATATAAGTTGATCATTATATGCTTTTAGTGAGAAATAATTAGTTCATCGTAATATAGGGGTTTATATTTTTGAGATACCAACATCTTGTTCATGTACCTCTTCTTTAGGACTAATAAATAATATTGAAATGACTCCAATATTAATGAATAGTTACATTTTTCACCTAGTGAGGAATTTTATTTTAGTGCAATCAAGGCAATTGTGAATGTTAACAAACTTCTTAATTCTGAGGATTTTCAAGGAACCACTAATGAAGGGAAATAATATGATGTCAATATTTATTCTCCATAGTTTAATAATAATATTAATGATGTGGAAAATATTCAAGATCTACTTATAAGTGATGATTTTGATGACAATTGAAATGATTGGGATGATAATTTTCCTCTCAATGAGGACTTTAATGGAAGCAAGAATGACATTGATGATAACACATATATTATTCCTATCAAGACTTGTTATACAAGTGCTATTAATGATGATGTGAATACATATCTTCCAATTAGTGGATATTTCATTGGTAACATTTGTGTAGAGGAGAAAAATGAGAATTTTTCAGATGACAAAGCTATTAATAATGATGAATATTTTCCTCCAAGTGAGAAATTAAAATAAATGATAATGATGATAAATATTTTCTTCTAAGAAAAAAATTCAAAGGCACTAATGATGATGATGATGATGATGATTTTCCTCCAAGTGGGGAATTTATAGGCATTGATAGTTTTCATGATGATGATGATTTTTATCAAAGTGAAGAGTTTATGGTGGATCTAGTGATATTGGTGAGATTGGTGATCATTTTCCTAGTAAGTTTGATGTTCCTTTTAGTCATGAAATTATAGTGAAGATGATGATGGACCTAGGAATTAAGATCAAGTTCTAAGTCATTCAAGTGAAACAATTCAAGGTGGTGGGAATATTCTCTTATCGACTAGCATAGAAATGGTAAATAGAATGACAATGAAGATGATATTGCTCATAGTGATGAGGATATTCCTATAAAAAATGATGATTATAATCCCATAAACACTATGGACACAATACTAAGAAGCATTAAAGCTAAAAGCAGGACTAGGAACATGACTATACATTTTCATATCAATCCAAGACATTTAAATTATAGCATGTTTAGGAAATAATTCCTCATGGGTCCATGTTCTCTGGGTGATTTTATTTCAAATAATGTTGTCAAAAGGAATGTTTCAAAGGTATAGACTACAAGTATTCCTTAGAGAAAAGGAAGGCATACTTGTCAATGAATAAAAACTATAGAATGCATATTTATTGTGGTGCATGATATCTACATTAATGGGTCATGATTATCACATTACAAGTTTTTTGTTCCATGGAAATGCATTAAAATGAATTCACTCAATTGGTAATATTCATCTATAAGAATTCAAACATGACTATAAAAAGACCATACATTTTATTCAAAAGTGCATCATGGACAAGACAATGGATCATTGACATACATAACAATGGCATGGATGTGTGTCTTATTTTTTTAAGCATGGAGAGTGCATGCTAGATAAAAAAATGGTGTATATTCTAAATATTTTTTTAAGACAAGAAATATACAACTTATACAAAGAATATGTTGTAGTTATTAAAGCAAATGGTAATTTCATTATATATGCATATTTTTCAAGAATATGGAAAAAAAAGTTCAACAATGTTTGTATTCCTAATAATTTAAGAATGGGGGTTTGTAGTGTATGTGCTTATCTTAAGTTAAGAAGGAATAAATCAAAAGGGATATAAAGAGGTATGTCTCTACAAAGATATTTATTATAATTAGATAGTTATCAATTATGAAAACTTGTGATCAATTATTTCATTTTATCTTATTTACATGTTCTATTATCAAAGCACTTTAAGAGCATCTCAATCAACAATAAAATAAATGATAAACATTGTAGAAACATCAAAATAAGTGCTATGATGATCTAGATAAACATGCAGGTTTGATAATTGATGGCATGAATTATAAAAAGACATATTGCCACATTATAAAGGAGGGAATTTTATTCAATTTCACTTGGTTGGTTATATGGTTTTTAATGGTCAAATGTCTCCAAGGTTTTACTTCACAACTTCAAATATTCAAAATGGTTCAAATATGATAATCACCATAGTTCATCATGTGCTTACTCACTAGTTCAATAATATTATTCAAGTTTTATATCTGCAATTGAACAACACTAATCATGAAAACAAAAATCAAGTAGTGTTTGGATATTTCAACATGCTTATTGAATTGAGAATTTTTCAAAAGGTTTACCATATTAATTAAATTTTTACCCATTTTGCAATAACATTGAGAAGGAATGATGTTGGGAGTTTTTCATCAATAACTAAAAATGTAACAATCCCCAACCATCAAACCTCTATCGGGTAACGCTACCTAAACAACTGTATCTTTGCTACATCCCCAACCATAGATCAACAGGTCATGTCATGCCACCAAAAGAAACTTTCATGCTCTGATACCATTCCGTGATAGCCCCAGCCTTAATCTATTAGGTTATGCCACACATAGATACTTGTGGAAACATCATACACATCCATATAAACATAGAAATGAAAATTATTATCTAGATATATATAAACATATATAGACAACATATTCTAATAATACGCAGATTAATGTGGAAATAAAAACAAGGCTACACATACAACATATACAATATATCCATGCATTACTCATCAATTATATCACATGTACAATTACACAACATGTAAATGAACATATAAGTGGAAATTATCTTTTAATAGAAGACCACCAATTGTGTGTAGACTTTCCACAAGCCTCCCAGCCTTAGACCACGTTGCTCATCACTCTCAATAGTGGGTCACCCCCGAGTTAGGACTAAACTCCATCGGGTAAGGGATTCCTAGACTAGTTAAGGTCGACAGGGAAATCGCACAGTTCAACAAGAAGGAATTCCTCCAAGGAGCCACTTACGCCCACAACTCACAGACTCTCATTCCCCACATGCATGTTCCACCCCACGAGTATACACCTTCATTGTCACACAATCTATCAGTTGCTACACCTCCCTTTTCAGGTCTTAAACAACAAGATGGATCAAGAATTCTCAGATCTTTGTAGTTACTACTGGACTTCCTCTTGGAGAGATCACTTCCTTAACACACTCTCTCACCTAGAGAGAGTTGCTCACAGGCCTGAAAACCTGCTTCTTCTACCCATCTCCTAAGTCCATAGGGTAACCACAACAACAAAATCGGGCATGGGCTCTGGTAATGACATCAAGCCACACCACTCTAGAGAAGAC
>ML783065.1:173604-191824 GCA_009831015.1 Picea engelmannii
TGGTTGCAGAGGTAAAAACAAAAGAGGAAACAAAGGTTAGATGTGTGAAGGATCTCTCTGTCTGCTTGCATACAAGTGCGGGGAGTCTTCCCACCATGGTGAGGGAATCCCAACGAACTGACTTTCCCACCTAAAAATGTATGCTCCTAGGTTGACACATGTCTTCTTGAGGCTGCATGAGCTCCACTTAACATTCATTTCCTTCCCATAGGAACCTAGGACAACATAGGTTATGACCAAACCTTAGCCTCTAGGAAATAATAATATAATATTATTCCCTTATAGGTAAGCCCTCTAGCTTAGCCCCTTCCCTTTCCCTACCTAGTGGAGATTAGTCCCCCATAACTCTTTCTTCATGGTCAGTCTACATGTGACGATGTAATTATATTAATAATGTGAGTATTTACATATACAAAATCAGGCTTAATGGCCTTAACATCTAGGCTCTCTAGCCTAATAAACACATAAGCCTTCTAGCTTAATATAAATCGCTCACCATCCTATCAAACATGTTTACAATTCATAATTACAACTGGGGTTCTACCTGGGGATATTACAATCCCCTCCCCTTATTTTTTTGTTGTCCTTGGTGCAACTTGTTTATACATATACAATTCAAAAATTCTTCAAAAATATCCAAGCTTTAGCTATTGGAAGCCTGTTATCCACCTGGTTCTCTACTTTCGAGCACCAACTCTGGCATTCATACTGCAGTTGAAATTCAATTGCTTTGTTCCATAGAGCTGCTTTAGGAAATAATTCATCTCATTGTTCCTTATTTCATGCTTCAGTTAAACCTCATTGAAAGCACCGACTGGTTGTAGATCCACGACGTTCCTCCCAGCCTTAGATATCACTGTCGATAAACTCTCAGCAGGGGCTATGACTCCACAGACATAAACACTCTGTTGATACACTTATTCATTCATAAGGAACATTAGAACATACATGCAATATATATACAGGCAATTCTAATAACATTATAACCTTTATACAAGATACGCAACATATAATGAATAGAGAATTGATACTTATCTTTTGATTTATAATACATTCCACCCCTGAGAAGGGATATGAATCCATTCGGGAAATGTCTTCCCAAGATAGCCACGGTCCACAATCCATATCAACATGGTCTAGGCCAAGGTACCAAACCTCAATATCACTCCAACCAATGGTCTCTCATTCCCCACATGCCTATACAACCCAAGGTAATGTACACCTTCCTTCTAGGGCTCCAACATAGGCCGAAAAGGAAGTCTCAGATGACTGTGGCTCCAGGAGTTCCAACTACCCTCATAGGTCTCCAGGTACCCTCCAGGCCTCATACCGAGGAATCTATCCCCACACTTCTCCCTCCAGATCTCCAACCTTCTCCAAGGAAACCCAAGGAGAAATGTACACACATCCAGATCCACCAAGGATCCACAGGGTAATATTTGTTGTCTCCAATTAGCATCTTCCCCGAGCTACTCTTTGTAGTAAACATTCTAACTTTAATCAATATCATCTCATCTTCATCACCCACATGCAATTATCATGAGAGAACATAAACGAATTCATTTAGGAACTCAAACTTAGTTCAAAAGGGAATTCAACTTTTCCCCAAAACATGAGAATCTATTTCATAATTCTTCTTATATGTTTCCATATGAGGAGTGCAACCTTCCTTGTGGTTTTCCACAAGAACTAAACTGCATACCATTTTTCCTTCAATGCTTCCTCTTCCATACAACCAACAATTGTCAGTATTTCATGTACATCATAATTCAATTGTAATATGTACAAAACCATATGCAGTGATCTTAGAATTGCCTACACCAAGAAATTCAATCATAATTACCAAACACTTTAATAAAATAGAATGACTCCTCATTCTATGCATATGCATGTTCATAATTAATATCTGTAAGTTCATTACTTCTCTTTTTTTTCTTTTTTTTTTGAACATAAATTTTTTCTATAGTCGATACTTACGTGACTTCTTGACTTGCAACTTTTATGTTGCAATATCTAATAACTACTGAAATGTCCTTAAATTCATGAGTTAACAACATTACAGTTGTCAGTAACAATTATTTCCATGAAATAATATATATGCATGTACTTACAAAAAACATTCAACAAATGCATTCAATTATAGAATTCTATCACTTACTATGCATGAGCGTAATTCTCAATGCATATTTATTCAATGCATCTTGCATTGAATTACATAATGCTCTTTATCTCAGTCATGTATCTCACCATACATAAGTTGGAATTCTGACCAATGTCCTGACACATTTCCCACACACTTCGTATTGTTTTCCCAATTAATTGGATGCCTTCCTTTTCGACCCGAACACTACACCAAGAATATAATTTTGTGTTGTTCATTAGTGTTAGCTAAAAGGTTGCAGTCCAAGTTTTATTTAAAGGTGGGAAGATTTTAGTACCTTTATATTTCATAACCTTCCCATATCCATACTTTTTCTTATCATACCTTGCCCTGATCTCATACATGACTAGCTTTACTAGCATTCATTCCTATAACAAGTTCTTATCTTTTATTTCTTTTGTTATTACCTCATAACCAAATTAACATGACATTATACTATGTCAGTGTGTGCATTCAAAAGTTAAAAAGATTTGATAACTATGACCGGCCTCTATCCTTTATCACATATAGTGTATCATAAAAATTCAATTGGGAAAAATTCTTACCTGAATTTCCCTTTGGAAATTATGTAATATAATTTCAAAACAGAATACTTACCTGCATAGCTTCCATTAAACGAATTTGATGTTACCTGATTAACTGATGATAGTAGAAGATTTCATGCTTCTTTTATCAAACTTATAGCCAACACTTCAACTTTTTGTTCCTTCCTTCCATATGCATCAACATCATCAACAACACTTTGCAAACTTGCAAGAAGTTTTTCTTTAGCTTCCCCAACAATCCATAACATACTTGTTGCCACAGAAATTGCAGCAATTTCTTTCTCCCTATAAAACTTTTCCTTGTTGATCCTAGAAGTCTTTAATACTTCCCAGATTCTTGAATCTTCTTGTGCTCTCATTGTAGCCATTTTACGTGATTATTTATGTCCTAAGAACTTTCTAGCCAATAACCCTTGGTTTCCCTTTGCATTTACAGCCAATACCCAGCTGATATTAACCTTCAACTTTCATTTATTCCTTGGATCCTACTATCCTAACTCATATTTGGATAAATTATAATTCCAAACATGTTGTCTTATAGACTTTGGGTCTTCAATATCCAGTTACTCTTCGGAACTGAACTCCTTCAGCCCTTTCCTGACTGAATACTTTAGTACTTGAGGTTTTCTTGTACTCTTCTCTTCTCTTTTCCAACTAACCTCAAACTTGACTTGCCTAGCCAATCTCTAGCATATTGTAAGGATGCACATATGCCTCCTTTGCTATCTGCATTGAATTAACTGAAAGTACTTATTTTACCTTACCAACATAGCTTCAAGTGATACCTACAACCTCTTGGTTTCCATTCATGGCTCTATGTCACTTAAGATGGATTATTGTCTAGCACCATCTCCTCTCTATTCAAAGGCATGCATAGAACCATTTTCTTCTTCCTGGTTACTTTTGTTTTCTCTTTAGAGATCATTTCACTTTTAAATTATTCTTGACTTGATATCTACCTCATGAATTCTTCTTCCATTATCTTAGGATGTTCATGGAATTGACTCCATCTAGGAGTCCTTCCTTGTGTACCTTGCATACTTTCAACCACATATTATGCTGATATTAATTTTCATCATTCCATTATTATTTGTATTCCTCTGATCCAGCTCCTGCATGAATGAATTATAATTCCAGTCATGTTCTCTGAGTAACCTTGGTTAGTTAACACCAACTTATTTCTTGAAGAAATTTGATTTATCCTTCTGACATGCATATTCAACTTCTGTCATGCCATATGTGATGACCTTCATTCCATGCTTCCACTATGCATTCTGATAGAAATAATGGAGGTTCTATCTCCAATTGCGGGAATGATCCTTGGAGATGTCACATCTTATCTCCAAACTCTTTGATATTCCATAAAACCTTCCTTCCTTATTCTCATTCTTTGCATCTCCATATGAACTTATGTTTCATGCATTATCATGTATCGTAGATGGATGAATACCTGGAATCCTATTTCCAAGACCTTTCCAATGATTGCCTCCTTGCTCAATTCAGAATGCTGAGCAGAAAGTTATAACTGTTTGCATAATGGTTCTCTCTGGAAGGCGATATTTGTACAAATATGTGTATTTCACATATTTGAATTGGCTCTTGATCCTTGTTGTATCCTCTCTTCATGTTTACATACCTTCTTTACATCTTTCGATACAAGTATGTTAAATCATGGACCCCACGAGATCTATATATAATCCCTTCTATGTTCTAAAAAAAATAATTTCTCGGCACTAGCCCTCTTTCTGTGTCCCCCATTCTCATGTGACCATTAGTTGTGACCAAGCGCTAGTTTGATAGGTGCTTATATGGAGCTTCAGGACCTTGGGGCTTCATAACTTCAGAGGTTTCCCTTTCCACACATCACAAACATCACAGAACATTGAACTGGTGAATTCACAAAGGAAAGTGGATCTACGGTCTACATTCTCTGTTCATATCTACGATGGACAAGAACTTTGGGACTCTGGGCTTCGACGGTTTCCAAAGCACATCACAAAAAAATCCCAGAGTGTCGCATTGGTGAAATCGTGAAGTGGGATGGATCAACAGTCCTCGGCTTCCTAGCATCCAACGACTGATATTTATTACGGAACTCGGGCTTCAGGGTTTCTAAATTGTCCATACTCTCAATCTTTCTGGAGTGCCAAGTCTCTGGACTGCAGCATCTGTTGCCAAGTGTCGTTTCCTGATCAACGGTCAAGATTAACTATGGCCCTCCGGTCTTCAATACTTCGGAGCTTCGAGGTTCCGGGACTTCGGAGGAAGTCACATTTACACACCCCAAAACTCCCAAACTGTGAATCTCTGAATACTTCCATGTCACCCCTGGGACGTCATCACGTTACGTTACTTTGGCGCTACAAAAATTCAGGGATTTCTTCCTCCCATTCCATCATGAACCATTTCTTTTGGAGTGTCAAGTATTCGGGCCTTGGGATATGACACCATGCGTCCTCTGTGACCATCAAGGACCCCACTAACCATTCTCAAGAAGAGTGCCATGTGGCGGAATACTAAAAGAGGACACGTGGCCCAATATGACGGGTGAAACGTGTCACATTCTAACTGGCGTTTCTATATTCCAAAGGTTCTTAACTCACTTACATGTGGCACACATCCCATGTTTCCATGTCACTTCAGGATTTCGGGCTTCGGAAGATTTTACACTTTCACACTCCAATTCTCCCAAATGCTGAACTCCTAAACTTATTTACTTTCTGGGGTCCACATGGTACAACTGTCAAAAATTAAGGCGGTGGCACATGGCATTCCTAGGAAGGGTCCACATCACCACTGGTGATGTCATCATGCCAGGACACTTATGTTCTTTGGCTTAGAGACTTCGGGCTTCGGGACATTTCACACTAGCACACTCCAATTCTCCCGAACGTCAAACTCCTGAACAAGCTGATCTTTGGACATGTAACCCTTTTGATGGACGGTCTGGATCAACTCCAAACTTCGGGCCTTTGGGATTCTTCTCCTTATCATATTTTATTTCTCCCGAACATTGAACTCCCGAATACGTTGATCTTCCAACACGTGCCCCTTTTTGATGAACGGTTCGGATTAACTGCGGACTTCGATACTTCGCGAGTTTTCACCTTAGCATACTTTGTTTCTCCAGAACGTCGAACTCTCGAATACATTGATTTGCTTACACGTGCCCCTTTTTGATAAACGGTATGGATTAACTCTAGACTTTGAGACTTTGGGAGTTTTCACCTTAGCATACTTTGTTTATCTCGAACGTCAAACTCCCAAAATGTTGTGAGATATACAGATCACAATCACTTGCGTGTAGATATGATGGTTGAGATATTTTTTTTACCGCTACGTCTTACGTCTTGATCTTGGCTTGATCTAATGGTTATGATCTGTCTTCAACCGATCCAATGGTCAAGCACTTCTCCCCGAATCTGTGGTGTAGATCCACTCTGGGACTTTGGAGCTTCGACGCTTCGGCCCCTTTGGCTCTCTAACTCATAAACTTCATCGAAGTTATGAAGTCCTAAGGAATTTGGAGGTTAACTCTCATGCACCTTTTTCTAGATCTGACGGTTGGAAAACATTGGCCTTTCCCCTGCATAGATATTATGACCCAACTTAAAAACTTGTGGTTCCAAACCCACGGTTACTACAGTCTCTTTTCTCTGCTATCTTTCTTGAACCGCTATACCTTCTAAGCTTCCAAACATAGCCAAGGTGTTCTCTTGGCACTCTGGGATGCTCTGAAATTCAAATTGTGTCCCTCTCAACAACAATTGTCTCTGAGATTTTGATTCCATAACCACTTATACGGCCCCATTCAGGCTCAGTGTCGAAAACTAGGCTCTGAACTTTGATTTTTTCCATTTCAACAACAATTCCTTTCTGAAACCGTTTCTTCAACTTCCACTTTCCTGGCCCATCTAGGCTCAGTGTTGAAACCATGGATCTGATACCAATTTGTAACCATCCCCAACCATCAAACCTTTGTTATGTAACTCTACCTAATCAATTGTATCTTTGCTACATCCCCGACCATAGACCAATAGGCTGGGTCATGCCACCAAAATAAACTTTCATTCTCTTATACAATTTTGTGATAGCCCCAGCCTTAATCTACTGGGCTATGCCACACATAGATACTTGCGGAAACATCATACACATCCATATAAACATAGAAATGACAATTATTATCTACCTATATATAAACATATACAGACAACATATTCTAATAATACACATATTAATGCGGAAATAATAGTAAGCCTACACATACAACATATACAATATATCTAGGCATTACTCATCAATTATATCACATGTACAATTACACAACATGTAAACTAACATAGAAGTGGCACTTATCTTTTAATAGAAGACAACCAATTGTGTGTAGACCTTCCAAGAACCTCGCAACCATAGACCAAAGTTCTCATCACTCTCATCAGTGGGTCACCCCCGAGTTGGGACTAAACTCCACTGGGAAATGGATTCTTAGGCTAGGCAAGGTCAACAGGGAAATCGCATAGTTCAACAGGAAGTAATTCCTCCAAGGAGCCATTTACACCCACAACTCACATACTCTCATTCCCCACATGCTTGTTCCACCCCAGGAGTGTACACCTTCACTGCAACACAGTCCATTGGCTGGTACACCTCCCTTTTCAGGGCTTCAACAATAGGTTGGATCAGGAATTCTTAGAGCTTTGTAGTTGTTGTTGGACATCCTCCAGGAGAGATCACTTCCTTAACACACTCTCTCACCTGGAGAGAGTTTCTCATAGGCCTGACAACCTTCTTCTTATATCTAACTCCTAAGTCCAGAGGCTAACCACAGCAGCAAAATCGGGTATGGGCTCTGGTAATGACATCAAGACACACCAGTCCAGAGAAGATGTGGGTAGCAACAACAAATGGCTAAGGTGTGATCTGGCTCAGGCACTATGCAGTCATGTTGTGCTTCATAGGAAAAAACAATTAGCTTCATAACATGGTGTGTCGATCCCCCCCCGAGGTTCCATAGGTCAAAAAAATGAGGAAACAAAGGTTGGTTGTGTAAAGGCTCTCTCTGTCTGCTTGTGTGCAAGTGTGGGGAGTATTCCCACCATGCCCACCATGGTGAGGGGATCCCAACAAACTGACTTTCCCACCTAAAAATGCATGCGCTCAGGTTGAAACATGTCTTCTTGAAGCTACATGAGCTCCACTTAACATTTTTTCCCTTCCCATAGGAACCTAGGACAACACAGGTTATGTCCAAACCTTAGCCTCTAGGAAATAATAATATAATATTATTCCCTTAGAGGTAAGCCCTCTAGCTTAGCCGTTTTTCCTAGACTCTTAGCCCCTTCCCTTTCCCTACCTAGTGGAGCTTTCTCCCTCATAACTCTTTCTTCGTGGTCGGTCTACACACAACGATGTAATTATATTAATGATGTGAGTATTTACATATACAAAATCAGGCTTAATGGCCTTAGCATCTAGGCTCTCCGGCCTAATAAACACATAAGCCTTCTAGCTTATTATAACTAGACTCACCATCTTATCAAACATGTTTACAATTCATAATTACAATTGGGGTTCTACCTGGGGATATTACAAAAACTATTAAGAAAGCATACTATCCAAAGCCTATTTTTCATACATTGGAAGAAACTATTCATATGCGAAGATTTATTCAGGGATCACATGGTGAAAAAAAGTGCATTGAACAACTAAATGACATTAGCTTCCAACATCAATTATGTATCAAAAATATTAATGGGAAAATGCTTATATGGAGCAAGCAATATCAACTAGTGTAAAATTGGGGCCCTCATCTGATTTGTCATTTCTGAAGTTCATCCCAAATCATCAAAGGTATCAAAATTATGTTTATTTCAATTAGCTATTGAAATCCATAATGTCAAAAGACATTATGGAGATGTACATTATTATGAATGTTTTGACGAAAAAATTCAATTAAAGATAAATATGAGTAATTTGATGTTGAAAAATATGTTTGTTGGGAGTCTTTTCAATGATGTAAGAGTCATAATTTCAAGCTCAACAAATTGAAATATATTTTTGAAGAGTCCATTTAGTTGGCCATGATGTACGCCCATTGAACATGAGGAAATAAATGTTTTTGAACAACATGAATCTCAAGGTGTTAGCAAGTCTTCATGACCAAAGGAAAGAGAGATGTATATTGTGTCTAGAAGATCACATGCACAATGTGAATCCATGGAAGACCTTCAAGGGGAATGGGAGTAAGATATTAAAGAGGTTTGCATCATTGTAGTTTTAGTTTTATATTGGGAAAGTTATAAAGGTCAATAAATTGGTATGAAATAGATACACACTCATTAAATGGTGCATACAAGCCATCGACGGTAGTCAAGAAACATATCATAAGAAAGCGAAAAAAGAAAGGATCAAAATATAAATCAATTTCACATTAACCTCTTAAAATTACAGGATGTTAACATACTTTCTTATGACTTGTATTTGAATAGAAACACTTTTCTTTATAGGACTACAAAGATCATTAAGACATTGTTGGCATAAGAAATGTTTGCAAGATGCGAGTCTAGTGAACCTAGTCACAGATCCAAAAGGATTATGACATATGAAATGTTTGGTGTACATGAAAACTTGAACAATGCACTTATTGATAATAGAGAAGAATATAGTTCATTCAAACCTTCATCCAATCATTCATTTGAGGATAATGTAGATTATGATGGTGTCTTAGAATCCATAAATGAGTTTTAATAATTCTTTCAAAATTTTTATATATATTTTTATTGATATGATGTTGGTATGGTAACTTTAAGGGAGTGTCCCCCAGATGGGGTGACATTTGGAAATAGTGAGAGAGGTGGCATGCTGGCAGCCTGGGGAGTTATTAACCCCAGCCACCTCTCTCATCCCCACACCATTTGAATGACTAGCCTTACCATCGCACTTATGGTAGTGCATTGCTCTTCCTTCAAAAAATTAATGGATATGCATGTGAACCAGCTATGGAGATCTGCGGCGGGTACTCGTCCTCAGGCTAATGTCACTTCAGCTTTCATGGTGCCCCCCACCAGCATTCAATCGGTCAATATAAAGGTAAGAGATCTGGGGAATTTTGTCATTCACCAAGTTCTATTGCTTCTCTGGTTCTCTCGACATCCTGTCCATTCTTGTAGTGAACCTCCTCCCGTCGCCTCCCTCCCTCTATTGGTCACCTCTCTCATTCTCCTTTTCATCTACGTAACTCTATTAGCTTGGAATTTTCCTATGTTTCCCCGTATTCAGTGTTATCCTTCAATCATGCCCAGAGAGCATGGAAAACCCAAAAGGGGGCCACTGTATTACAAATTTGTTGTGAGGTGCAGCCTCCCTAACCCTTCGCAACCCCTCCCTCTAACAGACTCCCCTGAAAGAGGCTAGAATTGGACCAAAACTCCCCCTCCCTCCCCTCATGCCCAGAACTTGCCACCTTCCCCTTCTAAAAATATGCATGGAATGGGAAGTTTCCCAGTGGAAGAAGAAATTCATCCTACTATGTAGCAGCCCTTGAATGCCCCGCTCGAGCTCAGTATCATCACCAGACCCCAGGCCCAGCCTATGGAGCATGGAAGTTGCATGGTGGAGGAATAAATTCCCCCCAGTTGGCTGGCAGATTGGATTGCCAATATCTCTATCCCTGGGCTAGACGAGGAAGTGGAAGTGGAAGCGGATGCAGATTTCGATATGGACATAGTGGAAGTGGACAGGAAAATCGAGCAGACTATGCCCAACCCTCATCGCCTTTCAGACGACCACCTACAATTAAAATTTGACATGCGGAGAATCCTAGAGGAGCAAACTTAGAATCAATGCACTCTTAGTCGGTGCATGGACCTCTTGTTCGATGCCTTGTCAGATGATCCAGAGAAAATGTGTTGTTCGACCTACTGACAGAAGTTTGTCTTCACCTACAACATCGATGGACGTCCGGGTTTGTCAAATTTCTAGTTTCTCTCTTAGTTTCCATTTCAAGACTCGACTCTTTTCAGTTTTGTTAAGTTTTATGACCTATAGCTACAGCCATGGCGGCCATGAGCTCTGGTGCATGAAACCAGACACATCCAATGTTAGTAATATGACATCTAGCATGATGAACAATGAAAAAACTCTTAGGATTATCAAATGTTTTGGCAAACCACCTGTTTTGGTTTCCCTATTGTGGCGGAATAGGTGGCCAACAAGGATCATTGTACTTTTTTGAAGCTCTTAAGGTAATACATATTTTCTCTTTTATTCACAGAAAAAAACTTTAAGGGAGTGTCGAACTTACATAAGGTCTTCTATAAATTTATGAATCATTTCTAAGTTTCTAAGTTTATACGATTTGATTATGAATAATATATAAATATTTCTTAGCTTATCGAATTTGAACAATGGATAATGCAACAATATTTTTATGAAACAGTTTGCATTTAATTCAATGCAATATGCATTGTTTTAATTAATAAGTAAATACACTATTTGGAAAAGATGTTGAATTTTTAAATTATAGGGTGATATAATCATGCCATTATTTATTATTTGGTGATTGGAGTGACTAATTAACCCTTAAGAAGTGGATATTTAAGGTTGGTTTTATGGTTTTGTTAACAATACCAATTTTTAAGCCATGGTTTCAAAAATGTTGCAATTTTAATCCCCCCAAAAGTATGCTATTGGTAGCACCACTTTTGAATTCAAGGGTTGATTTTAAGATTTTGTTCGCAATGGTATTGGTTCTTAAGACCATGGTATTTTAACCTTAAAAGAAAAGGGTGTTTCTAGTAGCACTACTTTTCAATTCAGAGGTTGATTTTAATATTTTTGTTAGCAACATTATGGGTTTCTAGGGTCATGGTAGAAAAATGTTGTAATTTTAACCCCAAAGGAAAGGGTGCTACTAATAGCACCACTTTTCAATTTGGAAGTTAATTTTGATGTTTTTGACACAAACAAATAGGGTTTTTAGGGTTAGAGTTCTCATTTTAAGATCATAGTTCTCATCAAAACTATAAATAGCTTAATAAAAACAATAATAACTTCCTTAAACATGTTCTCCCATAATGTTTACTCGAGAGAATAAAAACATAATCTAATTTAGATTTACAAATAGCTAAAAAAAAATGAAAGAGTCAATACTACAAATCATTGAGAATATAAACATATAAAATTAAATTCAACAAATTATTTAATCCTTTCATTCCTTACTTCATCAATTCTATTAAACATTGGGCTAACCAAAAATACAATAATGTTTTTGACTAACAATGYTTGTCAAACACTTGAAAAATAATTCTAATAAAACATGCTTAAATGATATATGTTAGTAAAATATCACAGTGAAGATAAATATAAGTCAACATTCTAAATACACAAGTGATACTTGAAGGTATCCTCCACTACTACCCAGGTATCCTCCACTACTACCCATTGTTCCTATAAAACCCAAGGGCACATCCTTTAAGAAAATGAGATTGGTAGAAGAATTATGTCAAAGAGAATGTGAAAAACCTTTATATTATTAATTTTTTTAAGTCCTAAATCTTGTATAACATATTAAAAGCAATTAGAAAATTTAGAGAACATTCATTGATGAATAATCCAAGGTTAGTATCAACAACCATTGTATCTCTTTCTTCAAGCTTATAAAGAAAATAATTTCACTTGTCTATAATTGAAAATTTAATGCAAATCATATTAGTATAGTAATAACAAGTTAAATGAATATTATGAGTGGATTCTAAACTCCCTCTAGGGTAAAACTCCTAAAACGTTTGGTGAAAAAAAGTTGGAAAACAACTCGTGTCTTTTTTTTTTTTTTAAAAGACCACTATAAGACATGCATGTGGGATATGGTCTATATGGATTTGGAACTCGCACGTGTGCTCATTAGAGGGAGTAGACATACTCATGGGCATGCAAAATCCAACACCAACACTCGGAAAAATCACCACAAAATTTCATTAGCAACTTTCGTAATTCCATTAAAGCTAAAGTAAATTCAACAAATTACTTAATCCTTTCATTCGTTACTAGAATTTCTAGTACATGAATTTTGTTAAACACTTGCTTTCAATCCTTACTATAATTTCCGGTCCATGAATTCTATTAATACTTGGCTAACAAGCAATAGAATAATTCTTTCGGCTAGTAACTTTTGTCAAACATTTGACATATAGTTCTAACAAAACATGCTCCAATTATGTGTCGGTAAAAACATTTTAGTGAAGATAAATAGAGGTAAAAAAACTAAATACACCATTAATTCGTGTAGGTATCCTCAACTGCTACCCATTATTCCTATATAATGCAAGGGAGCATCCTTTGAGCGAATGAGATTGGTTGAAGAATTATGTCAAACAGATTGTAAACCACCTTTATATTATTAAACTTTTTTTTAAACAGATTGTAAACACCTTTATATTATTAAACTTTTTTGTAGTCCTACATATTATATAACATATTCAAAGTAATTATAAAACTTTAGGAACATTCATTGCCAAAATCCAAGGTTAGTATCTAACAATGATTGTTTCTCTTTCTTCTAGCTTATAAAGAAAAGAATTGCACTTATCTATAATCGAAAAGTTAGTGCATTCTTCGAATTAGAATCTTATCATTATATTAATAGAAAGTTAAATCAAGATTATACCACTGATAAGATGATAAGATTAAACCACCTTTATGATAAGTTAAACTTTCTTACATAGGTTTCATAGTTAATTACCACTGATAAGATGATTAACCTAGTTAAAAGGTATATATACGAAGGAAAAAAAACATTGTCAAAACCTCAATGGGACATCAATCCCTGACACTCATAAAATTCCTTCAAATTCAAAGGTATAGAAAGAGTTAGAAAATTACATCTAATCACAACTAGAACTAGAACTTTGAAAGCCTTTTTTCTCATAATATTTTCCAAACATGAATACCATAACTCCATTCAAATTCCTAGGCGTTAGTTTAATCACATTTATCTTCATTTTAAGAAGATTATATCCTAGCTGCATCAATTGGTAGTCTTTGCTAGACAAATTGTTAGAGAAGATGAAATATACAAGATCTCTCTCTTATTTCTTCTAGCCTCAAAACATTAGTTAAAAATCAAATTCCAAATCTTACTCAATAATAAAATTCAAAGGATAACTCATAATTAAATACAAATTTATACTTTCCAAGCTACCAAATTTTGTAGATATTTGAGTGTTGAATTCTCCCAAGTGCTTGCCTTGCTAGCTCATCAACTGTCAACCGGTTTCCACCCAACCATATCCATGGAAAACATATTTCCCTAGGACCCTTGAGCTACATGGGATCACAATAAGGAGCTCAATAATATTCAGTAGAAGATATGTTTCATTCTTTTCCTCCACTAAACTTATCAAGAAAGCAATATCACCTCTAACAAGAAAATTATCACAATGTTGGAGAATTTTTTTGGATGTAAATTGTATAGGAAGTTTTGAAACATCCAACGTTTCGAGTGGATGCTCCACCCATCAGCAGGGACATAAAAAGATCATATAGTAGAAAAGAGTGTTGAGTTTCATATTTATAAAATAGAACAAATATCAAAAGAAAACATAGAGGATTATTCATAACTTAAGTGTCTTCTAGATTTATTTTAATAATTCACTCCATCTCTTCCAAGCCCTAACTAAAAACTGGCAACATTTCCTTACAATCTCCTATTTCCCAAACTCTTAAAAGCCCATCATTATTCATAAGTATAAGAAGGTTGTCCACCTCACACCATGCATAATTATCTATTTTCTATTTTAATTCCCAATTTTCTAATTTAATTAATTCATGATTTACTAAACCAAGGTGTCCACCTCTCAGTTTTCATTGTTTTTAATTTATCAATAGCTTGATTATTCATCCCTGCCATGTAGCATCCTAAATAAATTCCCTTTATTTCTTTTTTTTAATTACTTAATCTTGAATTATATCAAAACACATATTTCTTAAAAAGTCCTTTAAAAGTGGGTATCAATATCATAAATTACTTCCACCATGGGTTACTTGGGTTTACCTCAGTTTTCCTATGAATCTAGAAATATTGTTAGTTGGGGAGTAAGAATTTCACAACTTGTTGCATGCCTTGTTATCATAACTATGAAGTATGACATCACTCATAATGGGAGTACTTGAAAACAAGTAAGCCAATGCCAAGCTATAAAACTTTCTTATCTATTTGTAAAGAGAACCCATGTCTCTCTTTGGAACTGAGTAGGCAAGTTGATATTGCATACCCAACCTCCTTACCTCTATGCTACTTTTGAGGTGATGGTGTACAAAGAGAAACTCCAAATTAATCTGTTATCATTATGTAGCATCCTAGGATTCCTTATTTTTCCATTCAATGCTACCCACAATGTTATTTGCCTCATAAATAATCCATGAGGCTAAATTTAACCTCTAGCAACAATACAATATAGAATTCATACGTAAATATAAAACAACAATGGAAATAATCAATGCATATTTTGAATTAGTTCATTGTCCATTAAAGCTAATGCATTAGCAAAATAGAAAAGCATTCCACAAAGAAGTCAACTATGAATACTTATCTACAAATAAAGCTATGTCCACCAAATTCGTTATTGAGGAGTTATTGAGGAATGATTTTCCACCTAGTTGTAATAATTAGCAATGGAGTCTACCTCTAAGCTAGATCATGATACCATCGAGGTGATGGAATCTCCCACGGGGCTCTAAAATCACTCAACCGAGCTCTTAAATCAGTCAAACTAACCCATTACTCTCATGACAAACCAATCTTCTCACTACAAATATCTTTAGGTCCTCTTCTAGCACTCATACCCACCCTTGCACTCTCTTCCATTGCCCCACACAACACCAGAAAGAATCTCTCATTCTTTCCTCAATAGTCCCCCGTGATGCTCTTCCCTTCTAGCTCTCTTCAATGTGTGCAAAAGGAGTTCATAGGACATATGGAACTAGTTCGTAGGACAAAACAATTGAACTAGCGATAAAAACTAGGGAGAAAACATCCCCAGGAATGGAAGGTTGTCTCCTCTCCATGCCCATGAATGGGTGAATAATCATAAGATGCTAAAATCTACATGGAAAATACAATGGAAGACCTTTTATTGCATGAGACCTCTCTCTCTCTCTCTCTCTCTCTCTCTCTCTCTCTCTCTTCCAAAGGATATGACATGTATGACACTTGTATTTAGTTCATCCCCACAAGTCAAAGATCGAGGAGTGAACTATAAGGGAGTATAAGCAAGAACTATTAGTACTTCATAGGACAAACAAGGTCAAATCACTCGACAACCCTCTTTCCTCTTCCCCTATTGTGATATCATAGTCCCCTTGTTGCTCCCTCAAGCAACCGTTTTTGCAGATATTGTCTCATTATACATTTTCCTTTTTTTACATGTTTTTTAACATATTATGAGCATATCATGAAAAATATACCTATCACATTGTAGGCTACCACTTAAAATCTTATGCATGTACTAATCAAACATTAACTTCATTAACTTTATGTTCCACAGCACACACAATTTACATGTTGATAATACAAGATCACTATATCTTACTCTACATAACTTAATTCCTATCACATAAACCATCTCACACAATAATACATGATTTATTACATATTATATTTCAACGTAAAAATCAAAATATCAAAGCAACTCCACTCATCCCAACATAATCTCTTGAACATGTCCCCCTGGATATGAACAAGTTAACCAAGCTTCAAACAAACAAACAAACATAGCATTTGAAATTTAGTGTGTTGATTTGTCTTTTCCTCTTGGTAATATCGCAACGCTCCTTATCAACTTGTTTGTATATTATATAACATGGCTTTTTCTTGTTGGGGCTCAGCGCGCATGAAAAACAAGGCGAGAGCCCACTGGATTGAATCATCTACATGGAAACAATGGCCTGCACAAGACAAATGAGCCTGTTGACAAATCATCATATTAATATCTACAACACAACTTAAATTTACATAATAACATTCGTTCGTCATGAAAAATAAAAGTGACATAAACATTATAAACCTACAATTGAATAAAACGAAAAAGAAAAAAATATAAAATAATAAAAGCCGGTCCCACCAACGTTTTATTGTTCCTGTCCTCTACGGGATCCCTAAGTGAGAGGACTATACCTTTCAATGTATATACTAATATCATTAACATTTAATGTTCACGGGAATCGGTCGCGGTTTGCATGGAGTCGGCATAATATGTCACTGCCACAACTTAACGGCCTAAATAGAAATTTTATCACAGTAACGGCGACCTGAACGACCTGAGATCGTTCTCGTAGAGTGGACGTGAACGGTGAGATCAAAGCTCACGTCACGACTTGACGGAATATTCGGCAGGCAGATAGAATATTTGATATCTTCACGCACCAAATGGGAATGATTGCCCATTGATCACGTCAGTGACGATTATGAAGATTCGGGAAAGGATTTTGTTGTTTTGAATTCCTGTAGTGACTTTGTAATGCCTAGTGTTGGCTTGTAGTTAGAGAACACGTGGTTTACAACAAAGATCTTGGTGGATTTAACTAATCATGAAAATGTTAGTTTAAGATGGTTGATTGTTAATAGAAAATGTTTGGGGACAAAATTGTGTGAGAGGTTTTGAAACGTCCAATATTTCGAGTGGACACTCTATCTATTATTAAGAACGATTTGAAACCTCTCATATAGTTTTATTTAGAAACATTTTATATTAATATAATTATCTACCAAGTTAGGCAATGTAATCAACAATAATGGATTTACACTATATACTATATGAGAATTTGAAAAGTGTGTAAGAGTTTCCTTGTAAAGTTTTTCTTGGGAAAAAATGATTATATTATATATTTGTAAATATATAAATTATATAAGTTAGTTATATAATTCTCCTAGTGAATGTTTCCTACAAGTGGATTACCTCTCCTCACTCATTAACAATCATTTTGTAAGATTGCCCTTATTCTACTCTCAGAGGCAATGAAGAGAATGGTCCTCTCTACCTTAGTGCCATGAAAGTTTTAAGTAAGAAATTCATTGCATTTCATTACAATTATTCTATGAGGTTATCCAAGGTCAATGAGTTTATAGGCCTTGTGATTGTCCTATCTAAACCTAATTTATCAACCAAGTGGGCTAGCTAATTTGTTGTCTTGTTTCTACTACATGTTACATGTTGGAATTGTTCACTCCTACTTTTCTTTTACAATAATGTGTTATCATATGAGAAGGTTGTGATTTTTTGTTGTACTAATCATTGTGATGTAAAGTTTGTCCCTACATCATTAGTCTGTTTCTATGTTTTAGGAGGTTGTTAGATCTTATTGAATGTGAAATATTATGTTAAGTACCTAAACTAGATCTGCAAATATACTTCAGAAATAACCAAGAATAAACCATAAACCATTCACCATAACAATGAACACAAGAAATATCCAAAACCCTTGAGGTAGGGTAACACCATATATTAATCCTTATGGAAGG
>ML783065.1:232958-311456 GCA_009831015.1 Picea engelmannii
GTGTCTCTTCACTCACCCTCACTTTAATCATAAAGTTATCTTTTAATTTGCATCTCACAAATTAATTTGACTAAGACCCATATTCGGCAATTTCTCCCCCTTAGGGCCTAGGGAAGAGAAACACTTGCCTTGGTACATAATTTAACAGAGATAAAGGACCAAAATAAATTATTAGATCAAGAAGAAGTTTCTCACAAAGTTCTTGATTATCAAAAATACATCAAGGTCACACTTATCCAAGTAAAAAGAGTATCCATTTGTTCCTTTCCCTTGTATCAGACCTGGTTGGTCATAGTTTTCCAATAGAAAAACTTGTGGTCATTCCTTAAAGCTTCAAAAAGCTGAAAATCACAAGGAAAGATAAAAATAATGAGTTGACAAAAGCCAAAAGGATCACATGAAAGCTATGAATGGCTTGTATTTTTGGGAATTGCATGCCATGCAATCTATTCTTACCTCCTCAAAAATTTATAAGTATGAGAATCAAAGCTAAGGGAAGGGTGTCTATATGAAAATTTCCTTATGATATCGAATTGTAGTGAGAATATTTGGTCTTGAGTTTGATAACATTGTTGAGTGCTAAGCATCAACATTAGTATGATCATAGCTTAGGTGAGAGCTATTATCCATTCACTTAATTATCTTGCCATGATATAGTTTTGGATCGTTCTTTTTCGATGGAGGTTGACTTGGGACTAAGGGGGGAGAATTTCAGTCTTGGAAGCTAGGAGTAAAACAATGAATATCAAGGTTGTTTGGTGAAGTGGCAGAGCTATAGTGATATAAAGTGAAAGCCATTGGATACTTTGGACAATAATTCAGAATCAAGTATTCTCCTTCTTCCTTTTCTCATTTTCTTTTGAAAACTCATTTTAATATTAGGTGAAATAAATATCTTGTCTATCCCTTTGTTTGTCATTAAATTTACACCCATTCAGTGAGGATTTTATTGCTTATTTGTAGGTAGATTTCCCTATAAATGACTTGGAAAACTATATTAGGGAAAGAACTTGATTTATTTCCTTACTTTCCTAGGTATTTTCTTCCTTACTTTAATATTATGAAGCTTCTATATAATCTGTAGTTTGTGCAATTATATCCTAAGTGCATGCAAGCTTGCTTAATTAATTTCTGGGTGGTTATTTTTACTTAATTTATTTTTTCTTCCTTGTGATTGATGTTGTTCCTGTAAATAGTCATGGATGACAATGCTATTCTTTTACAAAAGGCAGGTCCACATCCCTTTCTGACGTGTTTCTACATTGCAACCCCTAACCATACCTATTTGACCACTTGTTGTTGCATAGATAGGTGCAACTAAGTCTTGTAGGTGAAATTTTTAGATTTTTTCATCATTTTCTTGTTTGATTAAGTTTGTTTCTATTTTTTTAATTTAGTGGTGATCATTGACTCGCATATGTACCTTAGGAATTTTCATTTTTAGCTCATTTGAATAAGAAAAGGGTTAAAAAAGAATTACATTGCATATTTTAATAATCCTACGTATTTTCATTTTTAGCTCATTTGAATCCGAAAATTATTAAAAATAATTGCATTATATCTTTTCATTTCATTTTTAGGCATTGTTTTATTTTTAGTGAAAGTTGTGTGTTGGAGTTGGTTTGATTTTAGTGATCTAAAAGCTCTTGAAAAAATAAATGGTACTTTTATTGAGTGATTTCTTCATTATTATTTGAAAAGTGTGAAAAAGGGAATCTCTTGCTCTCTTCCAAATTATGTAGTGTTTATCGAAGGAAAGGAAAATTGAATTTTTTTGCACTTTTTACCACCTCAATAAATTCACTTAATTGAAAGAGGCAAGAACACCACCAAAGTTCATTCCATACATTGAGTAAACAACAAAAAATAAAAGTGATGCTAATATAAAAAGAACTATATGTTTTCTTTATAGAAAATACATTTTATTCTAAGCTCTAGAGTGTTGGTGTAGGTTTGGAGAGTTAATTTTACAAGGCCACATCATTGAACTAGGAACTTATTAGTGAGAGACAAATCCATTAGTAGCAAGGATCACTTGCTGGGAAAACACATCTAACACATCTAACACATCTGTCAAAAACTATGGTCAAGATGAAAAAGTAGAAAATATTATCCCCTCTCTACTTGTTTGGTGGGACGTCACTTGTATGGGGGTTTTAGATTGAAGTGGAAATTCCTAGGGGTGACACCAATTGTGAAGTGGTAGACTTAATTATTTTCCTAAGGGTGACTAAAAGTGGGAAGTGTTGGACAAATTAATTATCTTAATTTGCTAACCATTAAATTATCGAACCAAAACGTAATCTTAGAGACATCAACACGGTATGTGCAGATATCAGTACAAGGATTGTAATCTTTAATGACTACTTAACCTATGTGAATGAAAACTCTTGAAATCAAACAACTAGCTCACAAGACATATGAGTCATTGGGTGGCAAAGTAAGAAAGTACTATGTTGACATCGGTTGGAATATTTCATTCAACAAATGATGAATGTTCATGAAAGCACTTCTTAGAGTAAGTCTCTACTACTATCTTCAAGTGACCTCTCTCCCTTGTGATTAAATACTTAAATAAAGTTCAATAAAAACATAATACATTCACTCAATGCTAGAAAGATAAAATTCATTGGGTAATAGTTCATAGTTTTAATGGATTCGGTCATGTATCTTTCACTATGGGGTTATAGTGTTCTCATGAAAAAATAACTCGATCTCACCATTCAATCCCCACTAAATGTTATTACAATCAAAATAAACTACTTTCAGGGAAAGAAAGAGGAATAGTCCTAGTCAAACTCATTCATCACTCATTAAAACTCACAAACTAATTGCAAAGCTAAGACAAAAATGAAATGGATTCTGAATACTGCAAATATTTATAATAGATCAGAGTTGTTTTTATACTCAAATATACAAATAAAACATCATTGGAAACCAAGATACAGGCTCACAATTAAATCTGTAATTGCTCACAATGACATCATTCAAGATTAGTATCAATCTTATGATTGTAAAAGCATTGTAAATAATTTATAGAAGATATTTTGCAATAAAAAAATACCGATAAGAAATCACAAAACTCATGAATAAAATATTGTAACCTCTACACTATGAAAGAGGGAGGCAATGAGAATCCACTGGTGGTCCCTTCCCAACGGTCTCATGCTACTTAAAGAAGGTTACAAATCATAAAGATTCAAGAACACTTCATGAAATATGGAACACCAACTCTATTTTATTGACTAGAAATTGTATTACATTGACGCCAAATATTACGCACAAGTAGTGGATTGTCTCTATTATTGTTCTCTATCAATCTCTCATTAAAAACTCTCTTTTTTTTTCAACTCTCCTTTTACATCAATAATACCCTATTTTTATAGATAAGAAATGCCAAAGGTAGACATGGAGATTTGAAGAAATCCCTTGTTCTATGCATATCTGAAATCAAAACAAGAAATGAGGGTTCGAAATAGCATAGATTTGGAAACAAAAGGACAAATATAGACCATAAAATTGATGTTGAGATATCCTCATAACATGACAATGCATGATGATATCTAAATTGTACCATATCGTTCCTTATGATGCATTGGAGATGTGATCAATGGATGTGTTTTTTGGGGTCCTTGGATCCTCAACCTAGGCATTCCCTGGTCTCTGTCTCTAGAATATCGTGGGTTCCAAATTAATTTGACCCAACCATAAACAAATCCCAAGCTTTATCTTGACTATGCATTGGTTGCTGATGTGTAAATGAATGCCATGTCGCTGCCAAATGTTGCAGCTTATTGACAATAGATGACAATACAAATTCATACCTTATTGACAATAGATGACTTTCCCACTATTGTGGAAAAGTTCCCACTTTGGACAGGTGAAACCCCCCTTGGGTCAGGTTTCCTTTGACCCAAGACAGAAGGAAACAAATGGTGTACTACTTTCCCCTAACTATTCTATATTCCCATACATACAAATAGAAGAGATGAAGAAGAATAATATAGATATCCTACCTCTTTCCAATCGATTGTCGTCACTGCTCCAACTCTTAGTATGGATTCCTTATTTTTTATGTCCAAGCTCTTAGTATGAAAGTAGTCTTGCAAGAAACGAGACAATCCTTCCTTTGCAATGTATTGTTAAGAAAAAATAGATTCATATATGTTCGAATTAGGAAAATATAAGCATGCATATGTTGAACTGAATAAAATAAACATGAGGGTAATGGGCCAAGTTATATTATGGAAAACATGAAAAAAATTACAACCCTGATGACATTGTGCTAGAATTCCTTCAAGCTTTCCTTTCCAGCCCTTGAATGCAACAATACTATAGGCATGATGCTCTAAATTTCTCTCCCCCCTCCACTCAAGCATGGCCTTCCTTATATAGGCTCAGAAGCATCACAACCATAGGATAGTTTTGAGGAGAGGATGTGGTCAGAAGATGATTTGGCTCAACTAACAAGATTGAATTTTATTTGAATAGAAAATAGCTCAAACCAAGCCTTTAACCAACTGAGAACTCTCAGAAACCACTTCACAAATCAGGGCATGATGGTTGAAAAAACTTCATCTCCCCTCCATAATTGTGCACAAGGTGATGAAATAGAGACTATTTCTCCCTAATACACTTTTGGGGAGAAGTGATCAAGTTTTCATCCCTCCTTGTATACGAGCAGTGGGGTGATGAAGCTTAATTAAGGCCAAAATCTCAAGGAAAAAGATGGTATTTCGTCCTCCAACTGATAGATTTATTCTTCAATATGTCTAGGGAGTATGACATACTTTTTATTATGGTGACGAAGTGTGACACTTAAGTGTGACACTTGGTAAAGTGTGATATTTAGTGGTGTGACACTTGCAACACTTACGACACTTAGGTGCGACTTTTGGTAATGTGACACTTAGGTGTGTAAAACCCACCAAAAATCAATTATAATTGTGAAAATGGAGATGAAATGAGGTAAAAGGAAGGTCAAATGGGTTGAAAAAGGGATTATACAAGAAATTAAATTGTTAATTTTGGAAGCTTAACATACCCCCATGCCGAGGGTTTTGTACATCCTCATAAAAGTAAAACTAGTGTCCACATCAAAATTGAAACAAAATTGTCATGCTACTTGCCAATAGCGATGTTGAGACTAGGTTTCTTGTCCCTTTCCTCTATGAGTTGTCTGGATAAAGTCCTATTGTGCATTATCAACCATTGAGACTATGTATGCCATCTCCTGACGCTCCTAAACAATTGCTTGTTTATTTTGACCAATTTTCCATTTTCAACTTGAAGTTGAGAATACCTCTCCTTAAGAATAATGTTCTCAATCTTTACATGTTTTTTCAACACTTCAAACTCCTTTATCTTACCTTCTAATTCTTTGATTTTTACATTCTCTGAAATAGGGTGTTTCATAATATTTATTGAAGACATCATAGGGTGTAAATATTCATTGTAATTTTAATTGTCCTCATAAATATCCATTAAAGATGATGCTACATTTTTAATGCTTGGATCAGTCGCTTTGCTTTTAAATTCTCTGGCACAGGGTTTAGAATTTTTCTTTCTCTGTGAATATGTATGGTCTAGTGGAATCTCCTCATAAAACACCAGGTCTATATGCTTTTGTGTGGGAGTTGATACTATCAACTTTGGACCTTTGACAATTTTTCTATCGTGGCTACGAGTGAAAGGTTGTCGTGGAGGTATCATAGCCTCAATAGACTCCTTATTTCTTCTTGGAAAAGGGTTTTCTCTTTCTATTTAAAATGCTATCAGTGAAGCCCTCAGCTCCATGGGAGATTAGGTATTCATGTTCATTAGTGGTGATCTCATTTCTCTCAGGGACATGAGAAATTCCTTGAGGTGAATCAACTAAACTGGTGCTAGCTTCAATGAAATCATTTCTAACTAGAAAAGAGTATCGGTTGTCTTTACGTTTTCTCATCTCCTTGACAATCATAATTCGAATAATCTCATGATTATATAAACTACTACATACAATTTTAGGATTGTTCTGAACATATTTATCCATTTTTCCAAGACTTTTTCAAAAATAAAATGGAAAATTTATCTTACTGTCAGACTCTAAATGTAAGAGAAATCTGATGTGATAAAGGAAAACTATAGCATACCAACCCTCACAAGTCACAAACTTCTAAATAAATAAAAGTAGGTTTCTCCATGTCTCCTTAAGTCATGTTTTAGGGACTCCATGTTTCCAATCGGGTGCCTGGTCTGTATTAGTAAAAAATATCGACGATGCTCCTTTCTCTATTTGTTGGTTTTTGAACCATTTTTCTCCCTCCCGAGGAAAACTCATGGCTGATGCTATGACCTCCTCTATTATTCTAACCACTAAGTCCCTAATTCGAGCAGTCTGACCATCAAAACTTTGAGAAAAGGCCTCTATTACTCTGTCATGTTAGCCACTGAACCGTGAGAGGAATGGCATTCATCCTTCCTTTTCCAAGATCACCTTCCTTGCATTGTATTTTGGAAACCTTTCCAAAGGTCCCAATGATAAGGGTTTGTTTTGTATTATCCTTGTTTTTTCCATGCTATAACAAACCCTGGCAATGGAGTTCTATCAGACCCTTGAGTTAACAATTCTTTTCTAGTATGGGATATGAATGAAGGTTGGGAAATCAGGATTATGGATTGGGAGTATGGTTATCAGTAGGAGTGGAAACGACAAACAATTTTAACGCTAGAATGGTTGACTCTACAAATGGTTACGAGATTTCATTTTGAATCCTATAAGTGGTTCAAAATGAGTGCTTATCTATGGTTACAATGACTATTAGTTACCCTTCCTCGATAAGTATAACATGAAAATATAATCAAAGGATAGGAAAGCACGATTTGGTGATCATTAATTTGAAAATATTTGAGAAGGTGGCGACACAGATCGTATAAGTGATATGATAAAAATCCATTAACTGTAATGATGGTTGAATGTGGTGGAAAAATTGGAACAAAGTTCATACATGTCAAGCCAATCATGAGCCAATATAAGTTATAAAGTAACTTTCCATATCACAGATAACATTAGGAAGATTGAAATAAATTAATATATTCTCTTTGTTTTACCTTATGTTGGTCACATGCTTTCCTAAGTCAAGTATTTGATGATAAGAAATAAATATTGTCAACTATGGGTAAGAGATAAAGAGAAATTTTATGATTGATTACACTTAATGAGCTTGGTGTCCATTGTTGAAAGTATTTCTGCTATTGGTGATGAGTTTTACCATGGTTATATGAAACAAAAGGCCAAGGTTGCATGACAACCAATGAATTTCAACCTACAACTCATCTCACTATATAATCTGAACTTTGAAACTTCATGTAACTAACATAGGATCTTGCAACAATTGGACACAGTTTTTGCAAGGTCCTGTGGGTGTTACATGATTACTTGCATATGAAGAATTTGAATGATAAAAGAGCTAATGATTAAATGAAAAGTGGTAATTATGAAAGTGAAATGGAAATAATAAAAAAGGAAATGGAAAATAATAGGGATGTGATGGAAAATGAAAAGAAATGAGATGGGGGTGGTGGCACAAATTTAGAACCAAACAATAAAATGAGACATTGATACCATGGAGCTAATAACCTAGTGTTATCTTCCTTTCCATTGGTTGCAGAGATGGAGTACAATAACAACAAACTTTAATCATGGAATAAGAAGAGTCCATTGCATGTGTAAAATGGAGGATACATCTCTTAAAATTTGTGTTAATTATACCGGGCAATCACTAAATTGATCTAGGATGTAAGCGAATTTAGTTACATGTACACTCAAGAATGGAAGAGGATACTTACAAACAATAATAAAGAGGATGGTTGAAAGAGAGATTCATAGTTGTGTAAGAAACCCTAAACCCTTCCTCCAAATCTTGTTTGTAAACGATCTTAGGAAGCATCATCCTTGTCAAACTACAAACTTGTCAAGAATCCATAAAGTGAAATTAAAGACTAAAAATAGAATTATTCCACTTGAACCTTGGATTATTTGAAAACAAAAGACATATTTGCTGAGGAAATGTTTTATTCCGAAGGAACATAATGAAGATAAGTAACTGCAACAGAGATTGTTGATAGCTTGAGTATCAAGACAACAAGAGTGAGTATCCCAAGCTCTATAATGAGGGGGATTTTCATGGACCAATCTATAGTTGTTGATTTGTCATCAAGAAGGGTTAGTGACAAAAAAACTTCTTGGATGATATACTCATCTACTCTAAGTTATAATAGGAACATGAGAAGCATTTGATAATCGTGCTAAAAATTTTAAGAGAGCATAAGTTGTAGGCCAAGATAAGAAAGCACATCTTTTATCAAAATACGATTCACTACTTGGGGCATATAATTTTAGTTGATGGGATAAAAAATGATCCTAAGAAGATAGATCCCATTAGAGGATGGACAATGCCAAGAAATGTCATAGAGGTCAGATCATTCATGGGTGTTTCCAGTTATTACTAAATATTCATAAAAGGATTCTCAAATATTGCAAGCCCAATAACTTGTTTGAAAAATAAGGGATTGAGATTTGAATGGACTCCCAAGCGTGAAGAGAGTTTTCAACAGTTGAAAGATATTTTGACAAGTGCACCAATATTGAATATTACAGATCTAGATGAACATTTTGTTGTTTTCACTGATGCATGCAATGAAGGGCTCGATGGATTCCTCACACAAAAAGATCATGTGGTATGCTATGAGTCCATAAAATTAAAAGAGCATGAGAGGAATTATGCTACACATGAATTGGAAATAGCAACAACTGTACATGCATTAAAAATATGGAGACATTATCTTATGGGGAGGAAATTTGATCCAAGGATAGACCACTATGGTCTGAAACATTTGTTTGGATAGCCCACATTAAATGTCAGACAAACTAGATGACTTGAACTTCTCAGTGAATATGAATTTCAGATTAAGAACATAAAAGGAAAAGAGAATCAAGTGATTGATGCACTAAGTAGGAGATCTCATGAAATGCATATTGCATCCATCAACATGTACAAGATTGATCTGAAAGATAAAATTATTGTTGTAGAAAATTCAGATCAGTAATATCTAAAAATAAAAGAAACATTACAACAAGGAAATTTATAGCAGAAATTTAATTATTATGAGATGAAAGAAGAGGGAATTCTCATGTACAAAGGAAAAGTATATGTGTCGAATTCTAGTGAGCTGAAAAATGTAGTGATGAGGGAAATGCACAATGTGCCATATGTTGGGAACCTAGGATATCATAAAACAATTGTAGTTGTAAGACGCAAATAATTTTGGCCATGAATGAATAAAGAAGTGGCTAATTACATAGATAGATTTCTAGAGTGCCAAAAGGCGAAGACTAAACATAGACGCCCAATAGGGTTGTTACAACCATTTTCGATTCTAGAATGGAAGTGAGAAGTTGCTACGGTTTCTTTTATTACTATTTTGTCGAGAACCATGAAGAAACATGATTCCATCATGGTGGTGATGGATAAATTGACTAACACAAAAAAAATTATTCTAGTGAAGGCTACACACAAAGAAAAAGATATTGCAGAAATATATATATATATATATGAAAGAAGTTTCTAGCCTACATGGAGTGCCTAAGGAAATAGTTTCATACATAGATCCAAAATTCACATCCAATTTTTGGAAAGGTTTTCTCAAAATATTTGGGACAAATATAAATCTCAGTACAATGTATAACACATAGTCATATGGGAAAACAGAGAGGACTAACAGAATAATTGAGGACATGCTCATAATGTATGTGATGGACCAACCATCAAAGTGGGAGGATTATATCAACTTAGTGGAATTTTCTTACAATAATGGGTATCACGCCTCATTAAAAATGATCCCAATTGAATCATTGTATCGTAGGAAGTGTAACACACCAGTGAGTTGGGATAATACAACAGATAGAGCAATTGTTGGGCCATATTTGTTGAAGGAAATGGAAGAGAAAATGGAAAAGATCAAGAAAAATATAAAGGTTTTCCGGTATAGGAAGAAAAGTTATGAAAACAAGAAAAACATTTTTAAATATTTTAAATTGGGTGAACACATGTTTTTGAAAGTGAAGGAGAAGAGAAATTAACTAAGATTAGGAAGTTTCCTAAAGTCGGCAACAAAATATTGTGGAGATTTTGAAATCTTATAAAATATAGGGATAGTTGCATACATGTTAGCGTTTCATGCATCCATGGGAGTGAATAATGTATTTCATGTATCATTATTAAAGAAATATGTTCCTGACCCTAACCACATAATTAATTTGACTATGATCCAAGTGGAACATGAAGGGGATTTCTAGGTGGAACTAGTATTCATCATGGACTGGAAAGTCAAATTGATCAGGAAAAAATCCATAGGGTTGGTAAAGGTTTAATGGACCATCTGTGGTCCTAAATATGATACATTAGAGCACAAAGAAAACATGCAGAAAGAATACCTATAATGTTTTGACAATTTTGAAGAAAATATAATATAATAATGAAAGACTCAATTTTGAGCAGCTAGAGTTCTGGAACCACATCTAAAAGTCCTAGCCAACTTGCGCTAAGGGACCTAATAAAAGAATGAAAGATTTATTGGGTTATCCCTAATAAACAAATGGTTCATTCCTTTGGTTATCCCTAATAAATGAATGGTGCATTCCTTAGGTCAACAGGTTAAGAGAAATAGGAGATTAAGGTTGGAGCTATTGTTGGAGTTGCGAAAATGCATAATTTTATTTCTTTAAGCATTGTGATGAAAATTTGTATATATATGTATATCGACATAGTGTGCACTGAGGACAACAAACAATTGTAGGGGAGGGGGAATGTAACATCCCCATTATAATCCCCAGTTTAATTAATGTTTATCATAGATATAATGTGTGGCTACAACCAAGCAAAGTATATGTGAATTGTATTTCTAAGTTTTAATAATAGAATATGATTCCAACTGCTAAGGGGACATCGAAAGAGATGGGGGGTGAATTAATCCACAAGAGAGGGGAGGGTCTAGGAGAATGTCTAAGAGAGGGGTCCAAGGGGGACTTACCCATGTCTATTAATTCCACCCACATTCCTGAATTTTATTATAAATATGAATTAAACTCTATTTTATGATTGAGTGTCCCCGAATCCAATCATTGAATGCATTCAAGAGGGTGGGTGTAAGAAGTGTTTGGGGTGTGTTATATTCTTTGCATGACTAGATATAGTGTCTGTGTTGCATCGGGCCCACGTGGGGGTTATATGTGGAGAGGGTGGCGCTAACCCCCCCCCCTCCCCATACTTGGGGGTCACAATGGGGCTCAGGGGGTTCAGGTTGAGTACCCCTAAAAAAATTGGTATTTTTTCTATGTCCATTTTTTGGTGGTTTTTCAGCACATGATTTTCACCAATGGTTTTCTAATTCTGGTTAAGGAATTAGGCTTGTTGACTAATTTGGGTCAATGGATTAGGGTTTTGGATTCCATAGGATCATATATGTGTATTGTATTGTAAAAAATGAAGGTATGATGAATAGAAGATGTGTGACTCTAAACAAGTTTCTAGTTTTCTTGGTTTGGGTTTCCAAGATAAAATATCTATGTAATGTGTGTGTGCCATTGCATATTTTCTGCTTTTATTGGGAATCTATTGGTAGTAAATAATTGTACATGGTTAAAATATACATTCATTATCAGAGAAATTATTGTCTTCAAAGAGACTCCTTTGGGTTTGGCTTGTGTTTGTGGTAAGCCTTATTACAGTGGCAGATCTAAGGTATCGATTTTTTAGGAGAAAAGAAATGGTGAGCAGTTTGAAAATAGAGATCAAGAAATTTAAATTGAAAAGTTGTGAGTTATGGAATCTCAATATGGAAGACATGTTGGTGGAAAAATATCACTGAATCACTATGAATCTAGGTACTGCACCTATAGGAACGTCAACAGAAGAATGGAAAAAGTTGTATCGAAATGCAAAGAGAATAATTTGGTTATGTCTCTTAGATTCAATATTACTAAATGTGTCAAGGGAATATACAAACAAGGCATCATCGGATAATTTAGGGGATTCGTATCACTCAAATTCCCTGGTAAACAAATTGTTCCTACAAAATAAGATATACAACATGAGGATGAAATATGGAGACTCAGTGACAGAGCATCTCAACACCTTCAATATTGTGGTAAGTCAACTATTACCTATTTATATTAATATTTCTGGTGAAGATAAGTGTATCTATTTATTGTGCTCTTTACCAGAATCACGGTATAGTCTAGTTGTGTCCATAGGTAGTAATACAACTACTTTAAGTTTTGAGGATGTGATCGCATCCTTGTTGTCAGAGGAGATGAGAAAGAAGAACATGGAAGGACATGGCACATATGCATTATTTGCAAGAGTACGCTTGGTTAAGGGATTTCCCCCCTATGATCTCGAGTTGGTATCACAAGAGAGAAAGAATCACTGAAAGAGACAACAATATCCCCTCAATGAGAAGAACACAAAAACTAAAGAAAATAACTACTTGAACTAGGATAATGTGGGGATAGAGAGGAGAAAATAAAGTGTACCTTTTTCTCTTGTCTGATGTCGATCCCCACTCCAATTCATCGAAGAGCTCCCGATCTTCTGCTAGAATCAACCTGCAAGATAGATATAAAAGAAGGGTTGTGATGAAAGTAGTTATGCAATCAAAATCACGTGCATGTTATATGTCATATTTAAAGTAATCATAAAGAGAAACATACATTGAAGACACAATCTGATGGAAAACAAACTCTTTATTATCAACAAGTGGAAAATTTAAGTTACAACCTTGTCTAGCCTTAGGAACCATCTTGAAGCCAACTTTATGGGTTCCTCATCCTGAAGAACCAACTCAACTGATGTAATCTTCCTTCAATAAATCAGATAGGGATAAGGAGACATCCTATAACCACATCAAATGAGAAGGAAGCTATGGAAAAGGAGTTTCCAGACTAAATGTGATGTTTCTCATAAAATTATAGGGAAGGTAGGCTTGCTAGATGTTGTCAGCATAAATTTGCATAAAGGGACTTGTTCTCTCCTTATCCCTCCACAGTTGTTTTATATCTTCCCAAATAGGTTTGGGGAGTTGAATTTCATTGTGTACGAGAAAGGGTTGATTAACCCAACCAAAAAACCCGCCCAAAAACATGAAATGATTTTATTTTTCAGCAAAATTGAGGGCATCCGTGGGTCACAAAGAGGAAAGTCATGGATGTTCACATGTTTCACTAGGAAAACCCGCATATATGCTCTTAGGGAATGTTTTTTAAATGTTTTTTGAGGGGTCGTTTGGGGAAAAATATAGCAAGCATTGGGAAAGGGTTGGGCCATGACACACATGCATAGGTGTGGCATTTTGTGCTACAACAAATGCCCCCTAATGTGTGAGGTCGGAAGGGAAAAATGATGTCTGAAATACAATATAAAATCTGAGAGTCGAGGATGCATTGAAGTATCCACAGAGGTTCTCGAACAACTGATCCAAAAAAAATAACCGTCAGGAAAGATCAAGTAATATTTTTGTTTCCCAAGTTGGGCATACCCATGATCAGGAGTAATGTAAGCATGGATGCCAAAGAAAGTACACAACAAATCCATGGTATATGTAAAATATAGCTATGGTCCATGGTCATGAATAATACACATTAGATGCATGTGATATAAATGAGGTAGAAAACATGGCCACGAAGAATACACAATGGATCCATGTCACAATAGATCATAGCCACGAATAGATACACAATGGAGATATGTCTCAAGATCAAGAAAAAAGGATATTTGGAACCAAGAGAATGAAAAAAATGATCCTCTACAAGTACCGATGTCTGTGAGGTGGCACCATATGAGTCAAGAAGGAGCACACAAGAGGTGGTACTTGTTGGTGCAAAATTGATTAGACCAGGGTCCTTCTTAGGTTACCAATAAAAGGTACCAAGGTAGTCTAGAGAGATGGGATTTTCATATTCCTTTAAGGGAAGAAGTCTCACCCGAAACACAACCAAGACAAAGAAAATAGGGAAGGGTAAGAAGAATGCTTAGACAAATCCATACAGTCTTATGATATTTTTAGTCTTGTGCAATATAGATTAAACTCAAAACTATGTAAACATTCCTAACTCAGATTAAATAAAACAGAGTTGCGTTGCAACTATAAAGAAACTATATCCCATTAACTAGATCTGACATAAAGACAATATGAAACAACATTCAAGATAATTTGAAGCTTAACATACACAGTAATTTCAAAATTTGAATCTCTCTTTGTATTAACTTCATAAGGTTCTTCTCCATTACATAATGCTCTGCTCAGATAAAAACACATCCTGACCATGCCAAAGATTAACAACAAACTCTATTACTGAGAGACAAGGTTAACCCAAAACCCTTTCTCTTTCACCAATACAACATGACATGACTCTTTACAGACTTGGTCCAGTTCTAAAACCCAAACTCTTAGAACTCTATCTAACGATTAACCCAAAATGGACAATAATACAAAACTCAAATGAATTCCAACAACCTACAATTCATAATCATAATCGACAACAACCCAAAATCAACAAACAATAATCAACCCTTTACAATCGTATTCATCCCATATATAAAGGACAAGACTCGACCAAGACTCGGCCCAGAGTCTTGTACAAGAATCAACCAATCGCTGATAAAGGTACCAGAGGAAAAGTCTTAAGACCTACAAAAATGACGATAATGCTACAAAATTTTATCATTAGTTGCAAATTTGGAGAAAATCGAGAAACTTTAGAAGGTGGCTTTTCAAAATTTAAAAACAAATTGGTATATTTACCCATTTACCATTCCATTTTTACTATTTCACCCAAACAATTACCAAAGTGACCAAAACCATTGGAGAGAAAAACATAAAAACAAGGATCTTGGAGAAACTCCACTACTTGCCACATTCAACAAGTAAGTATTCCATCCTTATCTTGCATTTCTTAGCTTTCTTTTGTCAATCTTTTCTAAAATTCAAGCTTAAAGTCACTTTATGAAACTCAAACCTAGACATCCATGGGATATCTTAAGGAAACCCACAAATGTCCACAACTGGTGGAAACACCAGTCACGGATATCTGTGATTTTTCTAAAGAAAGGGCATTGATTAACATAAAGCAAATTAAAAAATAAAAAATTAACTCAAATTGTTTTGCAAAATGATAGGATGTCCATTCTCTGGCGATAATGTGAACATGAAGAGGTGGTTCAAGCAGTGTTCGATAACGATGAGGCCAAGCAAGCTCTGCGTGCTTGTGGCATGTACAAAATTTTCCAAGTTGGTGTCATGAGAGCACAAAGGAGATTACTAAATCTCCTAATTGACTATAGGAACTCGGATGTTGAATTCCTTCTCATTGGACATTCTTTGACCATTACGGTTGATGACATTTACTTCATCATCAGTCTATCGAGGAGAGAAAAAGTACCAAACTTACAATATCAGGGAGGAGGCCAGAGCATCAATGAATTTATCAACGAGTATTGCATCATTGACACCGAGAAGAGTGTCTCACAAGTGCCAATAAAAAAAATAACCAACTTGAGCCTCCGAGTCATCCTATACACCTTGGTTCAGATCATGGGATCCAACTCTTTGCACTTGGAATCACGGGCACAAACATATTATGGGGTTGAATTCCTATGCCCTATTATGTATGACTAGAGTACTAACATTATGAACAATATGAAATCACAGTTGACAGACTGCAAGCTTAGGAAGGAAAATAACTTTTTCTTCGGAAGTGTCTTATGCACATTATTCTTCGAGAAGGTGCCCATGATGAGCTTGGGAAAATAGATACGAGGACACTTACAACCATGGCCAACTGTGATCTGTTGGATTGAGATCATAGCTTTCTTATGAGGTGGAAAAATGTCCAACCCCTTCGATGACTACTTCTTTGGTTGGTGGGAGTGACACACGCCCTTCATTGAGGAATACCCATATGTGGGCATCGACTTCACAAACGACCTGGATGTCATCATCCCTATCGAAGATGAGATACATGACATAGGTAACCTTTCATTTTTGTGTTATTTGATTTTTTAATTTTTGAAAATATATAACCATTTATAACTTTTGTGAGATCCAAAATACTAACAAGTACCTTTCTTTTATGAAAACAGAGCACCCATGAGATTGGACAATGTATTGCAACATAGTTGGTGAGGAAGAGAGGCATGATCAAGTGACGATGCGATAAGGAATTTCCATAGTGTGGGCCATAAATTTTAGGCCCTCATGCGCAATGTGTCTATGGATACCATTGAAGACCTCCCCGTAGGCATGCAACAATATGTCGTAGGAGTACCCAGGCCATGGGTTCGATTGTTTTGACATTTGGAAAACACCATAGTTTGTTATGATAGGGTACACTAACCTCAGGCCTAGATATATTATGTTCTCATAGCACAATTTTGTACTTGTATCACTTTATGTGACCTTCGGGGGTTAAGAGGTCCCAAACTCTATACTTGATGAATCTCATTTTGATATATATATTATTTTTTGTGCATTATATACATTTTGTGTTTTACTTGCAAAAGTGTATATTTACATGTGACTGTGTGTGATTTACTTTATTGATGATATACATGCCAATCTAACACATAATTATCATAAGAATCATCTAACTCATTAGATATCCTAGGAACATGCTCGTAAGTAATGAACTCAAAAGAATGTTCCAGAAGGCGTACCCTAAGGAAAAAATGTAATATCACTCGATATCAAACTTGATGCACACCATTCAATTGTGAAACAATCAATAATGACTCCATGAACACTTGGAGAGGATTAATTCCATTTGACAATGCATCTCACAAAATCTCGATAACTGCGCTATACTCGACAACGTTGTTAGTAGTTTCCCCGAGACACACACCTCCAACAGACACTAGATGACTAGAGGGAAAATATATCACCCAAGCAACTGATGTTATGTGTCAGGTATGGTGACTAGTGCCATCTGTGAATCTAAAGTAAATCAACGACTCTTTGGTCATTTGCAAGACAATAGAGGCACTTTAATCACTATTGCAACAAAAGGACCAAAAATGTAAACAAAGCTACGTACAATATAAACAATAAAATAAAATATCGCTAATGATCAAACCCTCGGGCCTAAGAATAGTACTTCTTCAAGTAGATCCCATTTATAGGCTCCAACAACAAATTTCCTTCAAAATCCATGAGATTGTATGGGCCTTTCTCTAAAACCCATCAGATGACGTAAGGGCCAAGCCACATGGGATTGAACTTTCCTGCCCCCAAGGAATCCTTGTCCTAGTCATAGACCAACACAAGATCTATTGGACAACTGAGAGGGATGGGGGGGGGTGAATCAGTTGTTATTGTGCTTAAACAATTATGCCCATTTTAAACTCTTTACAGAACACTCAATGATGATCACAATAATGCAGGGAAGTAAGCAATAGAATATTCAACATCAACCACACACATGAAATATACAGAGAGAGATATTTCATGAGGAAACCCATAAAGGGAAAAATCTCTTATTCTTGATATGATAAGTAGTCTTTATTTTCTGTACATTATCATTCTTATGAGCACCAACTCCTTTTGAGGCTACCACCTCTTTTTTACAAGCAACAACTTGTTGAGAGCACCAACTCTCTGGTTTCTCTAGAACCCACTAGAAGGAAGCACCAACTCCCTGAGTGTTCCAGCACCAACTACATGGAAGCACCAACTTCCAGTCACGCAGGCACCAACCTGTATAACAAAGAACAATAGTTCTCCCTTGCACCACCCTATCATCCTGGTTTTTCTGGATGCAACTAGATGGAAGCTACAACTCCCTGTGTTCAAGCACCCACTTGAAACTCTGAGGACAATAGTCCAACCTAGCACCTCCCTACCACCCTAATTATAAAAAATTCGTTACAGAAAATTATTATAGTTGTTATCACTGAAATTTCATCCACAAATGGTTACAAGAATCCAACATCTCCAAACACCTATTAGTTCACCCACAACTTCAAAAATGCATTTCCAAAAGGAAAAAACTATACAAATTGGGTCAAAAATTGAAGTTCCCAAATTCACCAAAGGAAGCACGCACACTATGTGAGGAATGCATGACTTTATCAGTCAAACCTGCGCACATGCTCGAAATGCATGAATTTATACAAGAAAACCCACGCACATTCTCGAAATGCACGATTGTTTACATGAAAAGATGCACACTTCGATAAACATCGCATTTATGGTTCTTGTCGGCCCCTCAACCACTTATGGACCATTTCCCAACTTGATTTGACCCTCAAATCTGAGCTAAATCCAAACGGGGGGCTGGTCAAGGACCCAAGGGTGCCCTAAAAGGCCCCTTGTTCACACTTAAAAACGGTTGGATAATGCCTCAAATATTTTCTATAAAAAGAGGCCATGGGTGCACTATGAATTCAAGAATCTATTTGTATTGTTATGCTTCCTCTATTCTCTTACAATGAATCTCTTTCCTTTTTGGAGCATACTAGCATCATTTCATTGAGCTATTCTCCTCACCTCTTGAGGGAATGAGCTTTGAATTTCTTCACCATTTCCTTTTTAGTTTGATATTTGTAAGAAGATATCTCACATAGGGGATTCAAGAGCCCTCCCTTGGAAGAATAAGGGACCCATAAGTCTCCCTTTCTCTTTGGTGTTTTCCCACTAATACAATCTATCCATTGGTGGCATGAATATTGGTCAATTTTTTGGTTGATTTTGGTTCTAATTTCCTTATGAACTTTAGTTTTTTTTCTTTAGGTGTTATTAGATTAGTTGTTTATTTATTTATTATGCTTGATGTATCTAAATCTTGCACTAAATTCTGTCCTGTTCAACTGACCTAACTGGACTTATAGGTGTCCCTCTTTTGCTCATCCAAGTATGTTAGGAAATAACTGATGCTAAGTGAGTTGTAAGAACTATAATCAAATATCTGTGTCCCAGCTAAGGTTGCAGACACCTAATTCCTGCAACCACTCCTGCCTCTACCTCTAGTGAGACTTCATCTGCTTCGCAAGTGTTGCTGAAAGGGTCGATAGTTAGGGCTTTGTTGGTGTGCTCTTGAGCAGTGAACCCTGGGTCTACCCCTGTGCGAACAAATGGTTCCGTTTTCGGGACTTGGAACTGTGATTGCTAGGAACTGAAGAAGAAGAAGCTTTGTGTGAAATAAGATATGTGCGTAGATCTGTTGCCCTAGTGTGCAGTGTTCTATTTGACCTGTGAAGCTTTGTGACAAGAAAGAAAGGTTAGATCTGAAGAAGAGAGTTCAGATCTGAAGAAAAAGAAGTCATATCTACGAAGAAGGAGGTCAGATCTGCAAGAAAAAGGTAATATCTGTAAGCTTTGTGCTTTGATAAAGGTAAGAATAGTTAAAAGTCTTAAATCTCGAAGCTTTGTGCTCTGTAGAAGTAAGATAAGTGAAATTTTTTGTTTCTAAAGCATGGATCTAGGTATGTTTGATAGATTCTATCCTAGCTTCAAAACTAGGGCATTAATAGATGAAAGAAAGTTTGATATGAATAGATCTGATAAGTATAGTGATAGATATGTTATACCTATGCATAGAAAGAATTTTGGGACTAACCAATGGATGTAGGATCCTAGAAATAAATTTTTGCAGGCTAACCATTATGATCCTAGCACATAGTAGATGAAAAGTTGGGGATCATTGAAGAGAAAGAGAGGATTAACTCTTTGTTACAATTGCAGAAGGCACGAACATCTTGCTAAGGAATGCCCTGGGCGAAGACCCAGTTGTATTTGTTGTAAGGCTATAGACCATGAAGTACTGGATTGCCCTAGAATGATTGCTAGACTTGAAAAGTTGAATATAGAGCAAGTAGGAGATCAAGAGACTCAGATTATAGAGGAACCCCAAAAATATCAGAGAAAGTATTGATGAAAATGAAAGAAACCCTTAATGATCACAGAGACCTTAGCTTATTAGAAATCTTCAAGAAGAAAGAATAGATCGAAGTGAGAATAAGAGACTTCGACATTGACTGTGTTTTGGAAGAAGACAAACCAGTGAACATTATGACAGAAGGAGCCTGGAAAGCTATAGGAAAACCTAACATGACCCCTTCATTAGGAGGAATAGGGTTATTCAGAGGAAAGATGGTAAACCTATGTGGAAATCTCACTCAGATATCTATGAATACTCATGGATCTTCAACATAAGAAGATTTTGAGATTGTTAAGTTCATGGAGGACAGTGCCCCGTTTACTAGGTTACTTGGTAAACGTTGGATTGAGAAAGATCAAGATAGAAAATAGGAAGAAGAAAAGGACCTAGAACAATAGAGACAAGAGTTAAGAGACTTCATGACTAGAAGGATCGCGTAGTTGATTGAAGAACGAGAGAACAGATCAAGGGTTCTTGACCCCAGGAACTTGGATGACGAAGTTGACAGAACGCTAGAAGAACCAAAGAGGACCAAAAAATATGTTGGACAAGTAATACCTGTGGATCTGAAGAAAGAATCATAGCACTGCAAAGTTACCATGCCAAGAGAAGAAAAGAATCAGAATGAAAAAAGGATGACCGAGACGAAGATCACTAGGAAGAAGGCTAGAAAATGCATGAAGAAGAAAGAGAAGTTGGAGAAATTACAGAACATTTTAGAAGAAACCTCGCAGAAGGAAAACATGCAAAATTTGAGCTTTGTTGGGATAGCAGAACAACGACATATGGCACTTTGCCATGTCGAAGTAATATAACTGTTAGAAGATGATATACCCATTACGTTGATGGCCTGAACGGCTCGGAAGAAAGTTATCACTTGTTACCTAGTCATTAGACTACGCCATAAAGGATAGATCAAGAGTTAATCAACCCTCCTATCTGTTGAAAGCAGTCTATTACAACTTTACTTACTTATTCCATCGCACCATGCCCAGAAGACACTTTTTCCAATTAAGAACTTGAGCTCACAGAATACCTGCATTGTGGAATAGTAACTACCCTACCTTGCTCTCTACTCGATTATGGTACCTTCATCCCATTAAAAACCTAAGAAAGTGATCCTGAGATTACATGTTCGATGAGCTTAGCACAACAAAAGAATCGGTGAGAGAAGTACTTGCTAGCTTAAGAACCGAAAGAGTTATGTTGGAAAGAGGAATGTCCACCAGAGTCCAAGCCTTGTCATCAAGAGGAGTAGCAACTTCTCCATCCACTACTCGAGCTGGACCATCCCGATAGACCACCAAGAAATGTACTAAACATAGAGATGACATCGCGAACACCAAACTGATCAAGAGCATCTTTCCCTCTTACATACCTCCTCTGAAAGGTGAAATCAACCGTGACAGTGTGCCCCGATATTATGACTATCCTCTGATCACTGCATACCTACCGAAGGGTGTGCGCGTAGTTTTCACTAAGCAGAGCAAGCTTGCAGCATTGAAGTTTTGTGAATTCAACCTTGGTGACTGAAAAGCCTACAGTATGCTTGCCCCGCACAAGTATCTGACGATGACAAAGGGGAATAATTCCAATATCACTCCTCAGCAATGGACGATGAACCTTGCGTAGTCCACCTTACTTAATGTAATGAAGATTCCACACTTTGGCAGGCACCAGGAGGTGAACGCTTGCGTAAAATTTCTATTGGTGAGCTACCATGGATGATATCTCTGGTTGAACCGACGTATAATGATTGATCCAGTGTTGATCAATCAGATCACCGGGCTGAGCATGAAGGACCCTGACTCATAAGACTATTACCCTGGAGAGACAGTGGATCACGCTCTTTCACAGAAGATTAAAGAGGCCTATGGAAATGTTGAAAAAGGCACATGAGGTTACAAGGTAACCTCTATTGACAGTGGTGCAGTGTGCCTCGCCTGTCAAGTGATCGCAGGAAAGTTAGTCTGCAAGAATAGACTGACACAAGTATCTGGGTTTGTAGTTGATCTAGCAGGAAAATGTGTAGAAGGAGTCCAAATGAATTGGTCGAAGTACTTAGTGGATCAACTCGAATTGGATTGCAGAGAAGCAAAAGACCAAGGATATGAGTTCTACTTCAGCTGGCTTCTCATCCTGATCACCTTCATAACATGGGAGATATCATAGGATATCATTTTTCCTGAAACCCTACTATTTGAACCATTGGCTGCGAAGTTCAGTACATTATGATACACGACATATATGAATAGGCAATGGAAATCGAATACCCTCTTTCACAGATACTACATCCATTTGAAGACTGCGATATGAGCCACACCTCACATTACTCCGAACACACTCCACAGATTCAGACCCTTAATGAAGCTCAACATGGACCGCCACTTCATATACCTAACTCCATGCACTGATGAGCACCAGGAATAGCTACAGTCCTATTATAAACTAACATAAGAAGACCTTGAAGAGATCACCAAGGAATGGTCGGTGGACCTCCTTGTTGTAGTAGATCCAGTGGATATTTCAGATATCAGCAGCCCAGAAGCTGTGAAGCACACACCTGGGCCCAGTAAGACAAAGAAGACAAAGGAGACGAAGGAGACGAAGAAAATTGAAGAGGTTCAAGATGTGCATAGACACATTGTAAAGATAGCTTCCATCACACCAAATGAAGAAGGTAATGACGAAGACCTAGAATAAGTTGAACAACAACCAGAAGATGAAGTTGAAGTTCTAAAGAAAAGAAAAGGGTCACCTTCGAAGTCTTCCATTAAGAAGAAATCCAAAGCGACCGTGACCAAGATGAAGACCACGCTCAATCCAGATGACTTCATCTTTCTCCTCACGACTTTGAATGAAGCTATAGAAGAGATAACCGAAAAGAAGGAGGCCAAGCAAGAAATGATGTACAATAGAATTGAAACCGAGCTCCAAGGAGTGCAGCGATCACTTCATTCTAGCCGCGCAACACCTACAACGCCTCTGCTAGAAGGAATAATAGAAGAGGGAGATGAATCAATTCAACTCTTTAAGATCATCGACAAAGTTGAATTTCATCTTTGGAATGAAGAAGAAGAAACAACGCAGGTTACATAGGCCCTACAGAAATCACATGAGGAAATCATAGAGCAGCGTCGAGCTGCGCAGCAAGAGAAGGATGCCATCCTAGCGAAATTTGAAGAAGACAGAGAGAAAATATAGAAAGAAAAGGAGCAGTTGCTCGTGAAGCAGATCAGGATCGAAGAAGTAGTCAACATAGCATTTCACTCTGTGACTGGCTTAGAACAGAAGGAATAAGAACCCATAGAATGCCAAGTAATGAATCTTGCTGAAGTCATTCCGCAACTGCAACAAAGAGTAGTAGAACTAGAGCTCCAAGCTATACCGTGTACTCCACAAGAAGAACGTGACCAAGGAGAAGTGAATGCCCAAAGTATAGTAGAAAGGATTAAGGCACTCACTGAAGAATGTAAGAAATTAAGTAGTAGAAGTGCACAAATACATGACAATCTATCCAAGAACCCTGAATTGCATAAATTAGAGTCACATCTATAGGAGGCGAAGTACCAAGCCGAGAAATTATAGGTACAACTGAAGGCCCTACTGACCATAGAGAAAATGAAGAGGTCCCGTGAACAACGTGCCGTGCAACAATAGATTCATATGATCTAGAGCAAGGTCATGGAAGTGACACAACAACTTCAACCTTTGCAAGATAGGGCATGTCAACTATTCTTAGAAATTGAGAGCCAAGGGACAGACTTGGAACAAGCCGTGAACACAACAGAGCAGCACTTAGAAGGACCAGTTAGTAACTCATTCATTTAGGAGTTTGTCAAGCAAGAAGCAGTAGCAAAGAAACAGGTCGAAGCAGCTCGAGCGAAGCTTGAGGCCTTCGAGGCAGAGTTACCCAGAGAAGAGTGACTCAGGATGAGTCATAGGTGAGTGTTGGGGGCCTGTTGTCCCTTGACCAAGTTTTGAGGAATACTTGGTCATAGTTGACCATTTGGTACATCGACTTCCCGTCGAAGACGGAGTGCATAAAGAAGTGGATATCATGAGATCTCGCCACCTTTTGTGGAACCTTTTTGGGTTTTTTTGGGAATATTGTAATGGGAAAGGGATGTCAGCCCTTGTTTAGGCCTTTTTCTATGTATAAATAGAGGTCTAGGCCATGTAAGAAAAGAGGCCCTGTCTAGTCAATGGCTTAGTGAATAAGTTGGATCTATGTGATCAGAAGTCTGTGTGACTGTAAGAGCTCTGTGCATGCTATAATAAGTGTTGAGTGCACAGAGTGTGAGAAGGCTTAGTGCTTGGATCTACCCAAGGAAAGAGGATCTATCGAGCTGCACAGATATCTCTTCCTATGCGGGGTAGGATCTTGAAGGCTTAGTGATAGTAGTGGTATCTGTGTTATCAAGTATTGTAAGGCTCTATGCATTTTGTGTAAGACTTGTGGAGCTGAGTGCAAGTCTCTGTGAGAGACTATAGAAGGCTTTGTGTTGAGTGCAAGCAAGAGGGATCTATCGAGCTGTGCAGATTCTTTGTCCCGTGTGAAGTAAGATTCATTGAAGCTCTGTGTTGTAACTACTTGACCAAGATAATATAAAGAAGGATTTGTGGATGTAGCCCGAGGGTGGGGGTGAACCACGGTAACTCTGTGTATTGTGATAATGTGATTGTCTCTCTCTTTCTAAGTACTTTGATATGTTTATATAGATCTATTGATGCTTTGTTCTTATGAGATATGAATGCATGCTAGATATGATACATAATATGATAAGTGCTTAATCTATTGAGTATAACATGTTTATCATTGCTAAGTGCTAGATCTGAGTAATTACTACGGTGCTCTATGCTTTCTGTAAAGTGTATTAATGAATGTATGTTAGGAAATAATTGATGCTAAGTGTGTTGTACGCAAGATAATCACATATATTTGTCCCAGCTAAGGTTGTAGACACCGAGTCCTGCAACCGCCCCTGCCTCTACCTCGGGTGCGACTTCATATGCTTCGTAGGTGTTACAGAAAGGGCCGGTAGTTAGGGCTTTGTTGGTGTGATCTTGAGCGTTGAACCTTGGGTCTGCCCCTGTGCCAACACTCTAGTTGTGTTTTCCCTTCTTTCGAAGGATTGATTGACGATGTTGTAGGTTTAGGGTTGCCTAACCCATGGGCGTTGTCAGGGACTGTGGACCCAGGATCATTTGACTTCGTCGAGATACTGTGAACATTATTTGGGCCTTCATATCCTATGAAAAGATACGGGTCATCCTGCATCTGTTTCATTAGCAATTCAGTTTGTTGAAGCAACATGTACCCCTTTCTTGTGTAGCTTGATCTTTTGGAAGATCCCTGATTTGTACCGGGGATTCCTAGTGAGTTCCCGTAGCTTCAATGTCTTCTTCAGGATCACTTATTTCTTCATTCAATTCATATGCAACTGCTCCTCCTGGGTGTCAGCTAATTTCTTGAACTTCCTGCTCCAGAAATGTTTCCTGTTCTTCGTGGCTCATAGCTCTAAACCTGGTTCCTCGAGGATCAACTCTCCTAGATACCACCATATTCCAGTACTAGGCATTTTCAGTAAATATTTCATCATCGAACTGGTTGTGGGCATAGGGCCAACAAGATGATACCCGTGATGTGTCCTGTAGAACCAGTCCCTTGGGATCGTGTTTATGAAATCGGCCAGTTTGGAACCAAAATTCCAATTGACCTAGACCGAGTTGTTTAGCATGTGCAGTATATTTAACCATGCAGAATCTGATATGAAACCCATATGGTACGAAATCCCACTTCTTGTCTTTCACTAAAGTTGCATTGTATCCTTGCAGGATGGTTTGATAGCAAATTTCCCCTAACACTAGTCAGTCAGGAACATAAATGTGTAATAAGTGGGGTTCCCTTATGGTGCCAAAAACCCTGATGTAGGTTTCTCGTTCATCTAAATACCAGTGGCCAATTTTGGTTATAACCTTCTTCGCTTCATCTGACAATCTAAGGAATTCTTTCCTAAAGAAAAAGAAGTATGTGTGTTCAATAAACTAATCGCAGGTAACATTATAGGATTTCTTTTACCTATTTTCCCATAGGATGTTGAAGTATACATGGACCGCGAGCTCCAAAGAGTGCCAATTCAGGTTCATCCTAGCGAAAACGTTCCTGGCACAGATGACGTCTAGTAGATATGAGGCCATGTAGAAGGTGAGGGTATCTCCCTCCTTTGGCACTTGAGCATGTTTTATGCAGGTGGTCAACTGCTTAGAGATGATGGCACCCTAATTGAAGCCTGTGCTTGAAATGGCAACTGTAAAAGCCAAAGGCATCCAAGCCTCTGAAAATCGGGAGCAGTATTTCTCCCCATGTAACCTCCAGAGTAGAGCCATGAGATATATGTATGGTTCCTAGAGATTGGTTGTTGGATACCAACCAGCAGCCTGGTTTGTGAATTTTTTGTCTTCTCTCCACTAAGACGACATGATTTTGCTAGTATCATGCGACGCATAAAAACTCAAGATGAAATCAATGCTCAAAATCTTTGATCTTATAGTAACTCTAAACCTCTAATGGCAAGAAGAATCCGACGCATTTTCCATTATCATCATTGATCAAAAAAATTTGGGTGTTAGTGTGGTCAATAATCCACTTCGGGAGCTCAATGCAAGGAAAGACTAGAGACCGGATTGCCACCATGTGCAGATAATCTTTGTGAATGTTGGGGAGGACTTCGTCGTCAAGTTTCCTCATTTCAGGATCGCTATGTGGGGTATATTTGAGGGGTTCTTCTTTCTTGATTTTCTTGAAAACTTCTTCCGAGCAAGGAAATACAATCTTGGCTTCAATGCTTCTTTCCATATCTTCGAAAGACGAGGGTTGTACAAAGGGCTCCTTGGTAATTCTCTTAATGATGGACACTATCTTGGGAGAGAATTCTAATTGTCTCACAACTGATGCGGAGGAGCCTTCTCCTACTTCTGATTATTGCAGCTTAGGGTCTCTCGGGGATTTCCTGGTGGAAGGCTTCTTCGGAGGCATTGTTCCTGCAATTTAAAATGTCATTTGAACATGTGTACAGACCAGCGTTGGGTGTGGACATGTAACAGTGAAATGCATGAAAACCATTTATCAGATACACACCTGTAATGCTTGCTATGACAATTTCTTAATACTCAATGAACTTTGGGCATTTTCTTCCGAGTTGTTGGCTTCACTCTTCTATTTGTTCTGGATTTCTTTCTGCGTAGAATGGGGCCATGCACAATGACTCGAATAGGATATAACTAGAGAGGAACTATCATTCATATTGATTAGTTAATACGAGTAATAAATGTAAATTAAAAATAAATTATCCTCATATTTCTGCAAATAAACTTTAACTAGTTGACGACGGAGGAATGGGAGAAGATACATTGTATCGGTGGGTTTAACGGATCCTTTCGGTTCATGCATGAATTAGTAACTAATGCATGATCTATGAATTAACTACCAGCTTTGAATGTGGCATGTCTGGCACATAAGGAGGTAAAATGTCTCATCGCGTCACATCACTCTGGCATAGAGATCGTGGATCTACTATTTACTTCTTACCTCTGCGTGGTGTTCATTAATGCAATTTCTTTGTCCAAACTGAAGGGATCAACCTTCATTGAAATCCTTCCTGAGGTTGTTTTTGGGAAAGAAATGCTTTCATCAGTTGACGCCAATGAAGGTTGGTACTCGACTACTTTGACTTTCCAAACGATTTTCACCACCTTTATCTTTTGCCGATGTCAAATTTCTCAAGTGAGTCGGGGAAACTCTAGGTTGCTGATTCGTGTAGACAGACGGCGAAGAAGATTAATTGGTACAAAAAAAAATAAAATGTTCATATATTTTTTAGGGTGTTTTGAGTGCTCAACAAACCGTCAAACTCTGAATCCATCTACAATTTGACTATGGCGAGCCAAAAAAACATTGTTTAGGCCTCCAAAATGGCCCTAGAAGTAAAACAAGATGTGCTGACATGAAAAAAACAAAATAAGCCAGTCAGATTAAGTGAGAGGCCACCAATATCCACCTGGAAGATGTGTAGGGATTCAGACAACCCCAAAAGTGTAGAACCCACAATTATAAAGAAGTATAGATGAATGTGTTGAACTAAAAATGGACAACAAGAGCCAGTTGGAATAGGTGGGTGGCCATCAATATCCAACTAGATTAATCCTCCCCCCTTAGGAAGCAATGGTCTCCATTGCGTTGAGTTCCCCCATTAGGTGAGGAAACTTCTACTGGATTTGGCCCCAGGAGAGCCACTTGCCTTGGTGTAGGAGTTTCCTTGCCTTGACAACCTGATAAAGCTGGATCCTTCACTGGCGAGTTCCCTTGACGTGTGTGTCTACTATCTGATCAATGGATTGTTATTCAATGCAATCAGGGTTGAGATCTGTGGGTGCCAGTTGTTCTAGGTTCTCTGAGGTGTCCAATAATGGTGGAAAATGGGTCAAAGGAGGTCCACATTAAACATTGGGTGCAGGCCAAGGAAGGGTGAAGTGTTGAGCTCAAAATAATTTCTACCCATGGCCTTGGTGATAATGTAAGGCCCATAACGAAGGGGACAGAGCTTCCAATGGGGCCCTATGAGACACTCCTTCTACAAATGTAACCAGACATTGTTGCAAACCTAAAACTGGTGTGGTACCCTGTGTTGAACATGGCGATGCTTGTACTTAGCATTGGATTTATGCAAAATATCCTGGACCTGTTGGAAGATGTTGTTGTAGGAAAATCTCCCTGCGGACAGGTAGATTGCCTCTAAGAGCTTGGCCCTAACTCTAGACAGAAAATGCTTAACATGGACACTGACTTCCTTTCAAATCCATCTAAACTAACACATGAGAAGGAAGGATGACAGAAGTACCTTTTATCGATGTTTGTCCCTGCATGCTCCGAGTTGCGCTCCAATCCTTTTCTCCTCGCTGAGTTCTATGGACAAAACAAGATACGACCACTTCCTACTCTATTGATATTAGCTTGAAAACAGATCTATCAATTAATGATAAGTTCATGTGACATTAGACACAAACTAGAAAGAAACAGGCCAAGCGTGTCATATTGATGAGAATAATGACAACAGTACTTACAATCGTAGATGCGAATGTGACAGCTTTGTCCAGTCCCCTTCGTCTAACCCTTGCCTGAAAGATCCACAACCTAGATGACAACAGCTTCATTGATCACTCTCCTTTGGTTGTCTGTGAGTTTCCTCCAAGATCATAAGTTTCATATTTTCAGTTCTTCCCCCTTTCCACCATCATAGAGCCTGTTTATATAGGTTAAGAGGAGCTTAACCTCTTGAGTTATCTTTAGAACAAGTTGGGAACCTTCTCCTTAGATCAAGGATCTCTTGATGAAACCAAGAATTTGAACACAACTGCCTCCTAATCTCGAAAGATCCCCCCCTTATTCTCCTCAACGGGCCAACTACTGCCTCAGATTAGGCAGCGCTCCCTTAGAAGGGGCATCATAGTGTTGTAACGCTCCCTGGTAAGCTTTAGGGGAGCGCCAACACCTTTAAAATGAGCAGCGCTCCTTCAGAGGGGGCTGGGGAGCATTATAATGCTTCCTGAAGCCTTGTAGGGGAGCGCCAACGCTTCTAGTGATGAAATAGGGGAGCGCTCCTCCTCAAAACCTTTGTTCCAAGGCTCTCTTTAGGTGTCAAGAGTTGTTTGACTTCAGTGAACCAATTCTCCAGCTTCAAATCAAGCATATGAGATGTTATAAGTGTCTCCTTAGTGTCGTTTGACATGGAAGTATGTCTGAACATCATTTGCGACACTTATGACCAACTTGCGACACTTGCGAAAGTTGTAAGGGAGATGCGACACTTATGACAATTGAGAGGAACATGCGACACTTATCCAGGTGAGTAATTTTGACGTGTAACAGAATGCCCCCCAAAGTATGAAGTTAGAAGATGCCAACTGATAACTAAAATACTTTGTAGATGTCCAAGCAAGGGTATAAACTCATAGAACCTAACAGAAGTTGCACACAAACATCCAACAAGTATCATGACATATTTCAAAACCCAAGGAAGGCATACCTATGCTTGGGTGATCAAGACTTTAGCAGGATATGGCCGCCATAGAATACACTATGGATCCATAATCGTATTGATAAAATGGTATAGCCACCAAAGATACAATGTGGATCTATACTCTAATGACTCGGATTGATTGTAGCCACAAAGAATACACAGTGGATCTACAAGATGACAATACATAGCCACGAACAATACAAAGTGGATCTATGTAACAGTGTATGTGTTCTTTGTCCAACAGAGATTCCTTCGCAGCCTGGGAAAAGCATATATCAAAGTGATCACTCAACCCAGGGTCTTCTTACCAAATCCAACGTGGTACGATTCCAACCATGTGAATAGATGTCTTGATGTCGAACATGGTAGAAACCACTCGATTACCGGTCAATGTTGTGAACCGTTAACAAGTGCGAGGGAGATCACCATTAATGTCAATGATTCCCAAGGTACCCTAGTACATTCCAGCGAATGTGAATAGTTGAGTTGAGGCCGAACATCCGCGAAATCATTTGATCAGGGGTCAATGATGTAAACCCACTGTCGAATGTGAGGAAGCCTACCATTGAGGCATGCAGGTCCCAAAGTACTAACTGGTTTCTAAGTCTAATTCCCGGATAATGTGTTGAATTCGACAGGAATATACTCGTCGAGGAAGGGCCTTGATGTATCCCCCATCAACAACATGAAACAGACATGGAGATGTGATTGGCAGATTGAACAGACATGGACTGACACAGGTTTTGAGGCAAGATACTTGGGATGGTTGACTCTCAAGGTAGATACTTCCCTTGAACACTAGGGCACTACAACAAAAAATGACATGGACCAAAACTATGCAGTGGATACTGTGACTTGCGTCGGGTGACCCAAAGGAGTGAAAGGAACTCAAAGGATTGGCTCAATGCAGAGGTTCGGTGGATTATGATGTATGCATATGACAAAGTGTCGTGTTCAAGGGAAACTCTAAGAATTGCTAGACAATGTTCTCAAGAGACTTCTTGGCTTGCTCCTTTCAATTTTTCCCCCATCCAGATAGACGAGTACCTCTTTTTAATTTAATGAGCTCGAGGAGGATGACAAATGCTTGATATAACTCACCTTCGGTAAGTTCCTCTTCCTTTGTTTAACGAACCAGAAGAAGTAAGGGTTAGGTCCCATATGGGTCTGTCGATGTGTGCTTTAACGAGTCCAAAGACAGAAAACTTGAAGGTTTTTCAGCATTATAGAGTTTGGAAAAACACTTAAAAGAGAACTCTCTCAGTTCCTTTTTCGTACAGTAGTCCAACGAGACCGAAAAAGGGTTAAACTATCACTCGAAAGACGCCCTTTCTGACCTTTTAACGAGTGTGAAAGGAAGCAAGGTCACTCGACAATCTTTTCATATTTAGAGAGTCTGAAAAGGGTTTAAAGTAGACTCCAGGGGGGTTCCTTTTTCGTGTGTTCATGTATCTGTACAGGTCCGAAAAAGTGATAAAAGTTTACCCGGTTGCTTTCTCATGTATTTACGAGCACGAGAAAGAACAAAGACTAAGCTCGGTACTGTGCCCCCAACTCGAAAGCTAGTGAATTGACTCCAGAATGATCATCAAAGGCTGGAGACATGCCCCCCAAGCTTCAATTCATTCACTGACTTTGAGGTTGTCACCAATTTTTGTGCTAGATGGAGAAAAAGGATACATGTGGATGAAATGAAGGTGCAAAAATGAGATCTAACGAAAGACTCGACTTGACATCTACGATATCTGGCGAAAGACTCAACTTGAAGGGAGAGGTAATTGTTTCAATTTTTAACAAGCTTGACACAGGAAAAGAACTATGCTCAAGGTTCCAAGTTCGATCCCCAGATTGTTGTTTCATTTTTTAACGAGCTTGCTACAGAGAATAAAACTATGCTCGTGATGCCCCTAGCATGAAATCTAGTGGCCTATGTTTCATTTTTTAACGAGCTTGCCACAGAGAAGAGAAACTATGCTCATAGTTGTTTCTTGATCATGGATTCCAAGAGGATAATGCTTTGGAAGGATACCATGTCAAGGGACAAGACTCAGTCATGGCTTCCAAGAGATCTTTGCTAGATGGAAGATAATCACTCGGGAAGGAACACATGTCGAGGGTCATGACAGGGGTAAGGAGATCAAGCTCCAATAACCCTACCGAAGAGATCACCATGTCAACTACCAGATCCAAATCATCTGAAGTTGAGGTCATGGGAGACAACGCCACATAATTGACATGCGGCAGGGGTGATATTGTCTGCATATAAGAACCACTTAGGGAGGTAACCCAGTTGGGGCTGATGAATGAAAGTTGATCAATAGTCACAATTCTTCCATCGTGAGGAAAATATATCACATGGAAAAGAGTGGATACAATAGCTCTCATGGCATAGACATAATCCCGCCCAAGGATTAAAGAGAAATCCAAGGGGTCTCGGACTACCATGACATCGATAAAGATAGTTTTCCCTCCCAAAGTTACAGAAAATTGAGGAAGGATCCCTAAAGGTTGACTAGTTCTTCTGTTAAAAGTTAACAGATTCTGGGTAACCGGTGCAATTTGTGGACAGCCCAAAGCGTACCAAGCAACAGAAGAAAAAATACTAACGGACGCACCTTCATCTATCAACATTTGAGGAACGTCCCGACCACGAACCTGTACTGTAATCTGGAAAGGAATGTGGGAGGGAAGACGAGGTCCAGTTAGCGCACCCCAATAAAAAAGGATGGCTTTAGTACTTGGAGGGGGTTCCACAGGAGGAGGAGGAATGCCCCCAGGCATGGTAGAGTCTGTATTAACAAGAAAAACATGGGCAGTATCGGGTTTACTCTCTAGAAGGAGAGTAGGATCGACCGATGATTAGATCGGATCAACCAATGGTGGCCTTGGATAGACCACTTGGGCACTTTTTCAGAGGAAGAGTGGGACTGACCGAGGAAGGGACTGGATCAGTCACTTTGGCACTCATCAAAGGAGGAGTGGGATCAATCAATGGTGAAACTGGATTGACCACTTTCGCACTCTTCAAAGGAAGAGTGGGACTGACCGAGGAAGGGACTGGATCAGTCACTTTAGCATTCCTCGATGGAGGAATGGAATCAATCGATGGAAAAACTGGATTGAGCACTTGAATTTCATTCTCCAAGGGAAGAATGGGGTCAACGGGTGGAAACAGATCGACCGCTTTGGTGTCACTCTCTTGATGAAGAGCGGGGATGATCAATGATGGAGCTGGATCAACTACTTGGGTTTGTGGTTCAATCGAGGGGGAAACTAGATTGACCACCTGATCAATCGGACTGACCGGGGATGGAACCGGATTGACCAGTCCATCAACCAATGATGGGTCGAAGGAAATATTACGATAACCTTTTGGAAGTTGAATTTTTTCCAAAAGAGAAGAAGCCTCGTCCATGCGAGGACAAAGGTGGGAGTAATGATTACCTTTACATAACATGAAAGGGAACTTGACAGTTTTCTTCTTCTTACCAACCTGAACATCACTAGTTGATAGGGTATCATCGACATGATTGACAGAGGTCGATGACATGGAGGACCACATTTCTAGGACCTGGTTAAGACCGGGGCAATCCCTCAGAAAGTGGTCACCCTTACAAAGGCTTCAAGGGAATTTGGGTTTTGGGTTCTTCATTTTAATCTTGTTAACCTCATCAACACTCCCAGTACTATTAATAGTAACCAGTTTCTTAGAGACAACATCTGATGTTGTTGGGGTCTTGGTCCTTTTCGGGCTCTTCTTCTTCATCTCTTCCCGTTTCTTCTTCTTCTGATCAATCTGGCTACTTCCTTTAGAGCTTTCACTAGGCAAAGAAGGAGAAATGGAAGGAGACTTGATGGGCGAAGAAGGTGAAAATTCGATGTGAGGTTGATGTGTGGGTGGTGTATTGACATCCAAAGTATTAGGTGCAACTAAAACATTGGGAGGATTTGGGATCACCGGAGTGGGGAACAACCAAACTGGTAATCCAAGAGTGAGTCCTGGAAGGCTCAGTGTGGCAATATATGGAGGACCAATGTTTCCAAATGAAGGAAAGGTATAAGGTTCCCCAGAAGAAGGGGTTCCTCCATTGGTACTCCCAGGATTCGATGCCATTAACACTAACTCGACCTGAGGTCCACTAAGTAAAAGAAACAGCATACGCTAATAGAATCTAAGAATCACAACCAAGCAAACAGGACCTTCTCTCGATGATCATACTAGTTGGTGATGAAATCCAACGTCATGTGATCAAGTCCATAAGGGGTGGGGATAGGGTGGAACAGTTACAATGGCGACCTGCTTAACGGACTTACGCCTTGGTGCAATCTTCTATGCAGTAATTGTGGATTTACCCTCCAAGGAGCCCGAGTGAGTTTGACCAATGTCTACTCCAAGTACAGTGAGACTTCCCATCACCATCACCTTGTGTAAGACCCTAAATATTATGGCCACTAAGGTTACCAATTCGCAGTCAGCCCTTGGGCAGGAACAGTCGACAGTCCGATCCGAACGTATGGGCAGGTTATCAAGACCGAAATCAACTAAAAGGCTTCCACGCAGTAATTGTGGATTTACCTTGAAGTGACCCCCATAATACGATATGACCACCACAATCAGTTAAACCACAGAGGTTTAGTCCCCGTAGCTCACCCGAATGTGACCTCGTGCGTAACCCCTGTGTGAGAGGGGGATCCCAGGCAAACTTATACGATGATTGGATTTGACTCTCCCTAACTCAGGATGCTACTGTTTGTTTTGGAAACTTTGGAGAGTTATGCTCACAGCCTAATCGAAAGTGCTAAGCCTAGTCTACTGTTGGTGGAGAATCCTAGAAAAGAAAAAGTTCCAAATAATTTTTAATTAGCGTTGATTTTTATGGTTGTTCTTTACGCAAAGGGTTGCATGGAAGTGAAACGAATGGAATTATGACTCAGTCCCAAAAATGCATAAAAAATGATAAGCATTCATTTCTTTTCGATGAACATCTATCTAAGGGAGAGAGAGAGAGTTATTTTCACTGACAAGCACAAATACAGGGTGTCCTCAAACAATTCTCAATCAAATCCTGATGTGATGCTAAAACTTTGTAGATGCCTTCTAATATGCACGATCAATCATGAAGATGTATTTTATTGTTTTCATATGAATAATGATCAATTCAACACAATGCTCATCTTGCTAATTATCTTCTTGTATGAATGAAAACCAAACTAGCACAAGCAAAAGTCATACAAACAATACACCCTTTCGTTGCAATCAAAACGAAAAGCGAAAGAAAAGAAACAATCAAAGAGAAAAACAAACTTCACACCCAAAAGAAAAGGTTGAAGAACAATGATCTTGACTAAAATCAAGAAGAAGAGGCCTGTAGGCCTTTGATGACCTTCACCAAGGTTTTTACTTAGTTAAACAGAGAGAAAGACAATACATGGGTCTCAAACTCCAAATGACAGAAAAACTCAGCAACAATAGTGAAGAAGGCTACAAAATCCAAATATTAAGGTGTTTTTTCTTCAAGAAGATAGATGTCAAGGCTGAAAGGGAAGAAACATTGACTCACAAGGTTACTCAGCAGAAGAGACACAGAGGAAAAACCCTGAAAAAGCAATTCTGGAAGGTTTTTTGGGCCAAAGAGGGCTGGCGCTCTATTGCCAAAGGCAAGGAGAGTTATAGCGCTCTGTTCATTATTGCACTTTTCTTTGTCCAAACCGAAGGGATCAACCTTCGTCGAAATCCTTCCTGAGGTTGTTCGTGGGAAAGAAATGCTTTCATTAGTCGACACCAATGAAGCTCGGTACTTGACTACCTTGACTTTCCAAATGATTTTCACCACCTTTATCTTTTGCCGATGTCAGATTTCTCAAGTGAATCAGGGAAACTCTGGGTCACTGTTTCGTGTAGACAGTCGACGAAGAAGATTAATTGGTACCAAAAAAAAGAAAATGTTCATAGATTTTTTAGGGTGTGTTGAGTGCTCAACACACCGTCAAACTCTGAATCCGTCTACAATTTGACTATGGCGAGCCAAAAAACCATTGTTTAGGCCTCCAAAACGGCCCTAGAAGTAAAACAAGATGTGCTGACATGAAAAAAAACAAAATAAGCCAGTCGGATTAAGTGAGAGGCCACCAATATCCACCTGGAAGATATGTAGGGCTTTAGACAACCCCAAAAGTGTAGAACCCACAATTATAAAGAAGTATAGATGAATGTGTTGAACTAAAAATGGACAACAAGAGCCAGTTGGAATAGGTGGGTGGCCATCAATATCCAACTAGATTAATCCTCCCCCCTTAGGAAGCAATGGTCTCCATTGCATTGAGTTCCCCCATCAGGTGAGGAAACTTCTACTGGATTTGGCCCCAGGAGAGCCACTTGCCTTGGTGTAGGAGTTTCCTTGCCTTGACAACCCGATAAAGCTGGATCCTTCACTGGCGAGTTCCCTTGACGTGTGTGCCTGCTATCTGATCAATGGATGCTTATTCAATGAAATCAGGGTTGAGATCTGTGGGTGCCAGTTGTTCTGGGTTCTCTGAGGTGTCCAATAATGGTGGAAAATGGGTCAAAGGAGGTCCACATTAAACACTGGGTGCAGGCCAAGGAAGGGTAGAGTGTTGAGCTCAAAATAATTTCTACCCATGGCCTTGGTGATAATGTAAGGCCCATAGCGAAGGGGACAAATCTTCCAATGGGGCCCTGTGAGAAGCTCCTTCTACAAATGTAACCATACATTATTGCAAACCTAAAACTGGGGTGGTACCCTGTGTTGAACATGGTGATGCTTGTACTTAGCATTGGATTTATACAAAATATCCTGGACCTGTTGGAAGATGTTGTTGTAGGAAAATCTCCCTGCGAACAGGTAGATTGCCTCTAAGAGCTTGACCCTAACTCTAGACAGAAAATGCTTAACATGGACACTGACTTCCTTTCAAATCCATCTAAACTAACACATGAGAAGGAAGGATGACAGAAGTACCTTTTATCGATGTTTGTCCCTACACGCTCCGAGTTGCGCTCCAATCCTTTGCTCCTCGCTGAGTTCTGTGGACAAAACAAGATACGACCACTTCCTACTCTATTGATATTAGCTTGAAAACAAATCTATCAATTAATGATAAGTTCATGTGACATTAGACACAAACTAGAAAGAAACATGCCAAGCGTGTCATATTGATGAGAATAACGACAGTAGTACTTACAATTGTAGATGTGAATGCGACAGCTTCATCAAGTCCCCTTCGTCTAACCCTTGCCTGAAAGATCCACAACCGGGATGACAACAGCTTCACTGATCACTCTCCTTTGGTTGACTGTAAGTTTCCTCCAAGATCATAAGTTTCATATTTTCAGTTCTTCCCCCTTTCCACCATCATAGAGCCTGTTTGTATAGGTTAAGAGGAGCTTAACCTCTTGAGTTATCTTTAGAACAAGTTGGGAACCTTCTCCTTAGATCAGGGATCTCTTGATGAAACCAAGAATTCGAACACAACTGCCTCCTAATCTCAAAAGATCCCCCCCTTATTCTCCTCAACGGGCCAACTACTGCCTCAGATTAGGCATCGCTCCCTTAGAAGGGGCATCAGAGCACTGTAACGCTCCCTGGTAAGCTTTAGGGGAGCACCAACACCTTCAATATGAGCCACGCTCCTTCAGAGGGGGTTGGGGAGCGTTATAACGCTCCCTGAAGCCTTGTAGGGGAGCGCCAGTGCTTCTAGGGCTGAAATAGAGGAGCGCTCCTCCTCAAAACCTTTGTTCCAGGGCTCTCTTCAGGTGTCAAGAGTTGTTTTACTTCAGTGAACCAGTTCTCCTCCTTCAATTCAAGCATATGAGATGTTATAAGTGTCTCCTTAGTGTCGTTTGACATGGCAGTATGTCTGAACATCATTTGCGACACTTATGACCAACTTGCGAAACTTGCGAAAGTTGTAAGGGAGATGCGACACTTACGACAATTGAGAGGAAGATGCGACACTTATCCAGGTGAGTAAGTTTGACGTGTAACAGATGTATTGAATCCACTTAATTAATCTGGTGTATTTATCGATCGTAGACTGATCACGGGAAGAGTTTGTCTGTGTGGTGGAAAGAGGAACTACAACATCAATGGGTCCCAAGCGTTGGAATCCAAGCCCCACCTAAAATGGGCTATGGATGGTGAATATATGGAGAGCCCTGTTGTAACTGTGTTGAGCATAGGGGAGAATCTTGGTCCATGTACGTGGATGCTTAGATTTGTACATGCGCAATATGTGCACAATCATCTGATTGACAACCTCTGTTTGGCCATCTGTTTGGGGGTGGAAAGCATTGGATTTTGTGAGCTTGGTGTCCAAGAAGGACCAGAGACTCGACCAAAATTTGTTGAGGAACCTTTTTTCCCAGTCAGAGATGATGGTATGTGGTATCCCAAAGTGGCCCCACACTCGTTTGAAGAATATCTTGGCAGTATCTTCCACTGTTATATTCTTCTTGCAGGATTTGAGGATGGCCATCTTCGAAAACCGATCAACGGACACAAATACAAAGTCATTTCCTTACATGGTGGATGGAAGGACAAACATCTAATCCATTGATATGGATTCCCAAGGCTTCTCAGGAGTAGGAAGAGGGGTGTATAACCATTTCTTCTTGATGGTTGGCTTGGCAATGGCACAGGAAGTGAAAGATATGATATACTTGCTGACGTCTTGAAGTTTTAGCCAATAAAAATGTTTCTGAAGAATGACGACATTTTTATCTATGCCAAAATGTCTTGCCATCTGACTATAGTGGGCTTCCCAAATAATCTTTGCAAGATCTCTTGTAGGAACACATAGATGGCCCAGGTTGCATAATATTTTGTCCTAATGTGAAAATTAGTGACATTGTGCCTATACCCAAGAGATGATAGGTGGTGTCGAAGTCCGGATCTTGCTGTTAAATTTGGGGCCAGTCAGATGCTTCATGTCCATAGGAATGGAGCATAGTGGTGATTGAAGCCACAAGAGTTCAATTGAGGCAGTCGGTGACATGATTTGAGATACCTATATTATACTTGATGTTGAGATGGAACTGTTATAGGTAGGTGGACCACTTCTGATGGCGTTCGTTCTGCAATTTTCCTTGTGTCTATATGAATTGCATAGTCTTGTGATCAATGTGTATGATTGTCTCCTTTCCTAGAATGTAATGTTTCCATTGAAGACAGGCTTGTACAATGGAATACATTTCCTTGTCATAGGTGGGGTATTTCTAGATAGTATATGAGAGTGTCTCACTATGGTATGTCACTGGATGACCGTGTTGAGTGAGAACTGTGCCCACAACATAGTCAGATGCATCAGTCTCAATCTCAAATGGTTGTTGCAAATTGGGAAAGGAGAGTACTTGAGCTAAAAACAAGATATGCTTCATATCATCTAATTCTCTTTGTTTTTCCTTCCCCCATACGAACTTGGCCTTGTCACCACCCTTGGTCACCTGGCTGAGGGACCACGCAATATGGAAGAATCCCAACATGAATCGTCGATAGAAGTTTGCTAGTCCCAAGAAGCTATGAATATAGGTCAGTGAGGTTAGGGTTGGCCAGTCAAAGATGACTTGGATATTATCTAGATCAACATGTACCCCATGCTCATCAACAATGTATCCCAAGGATTGGACCTTGTTCATTCCAAAAGATCATTTTTCCAAGTTGACATATAGGTTGTGTTGTCGTAGAGTGCTCAAAACCTGTTGAATATGCTGCATGTGCTCCTCCCACATTTTTTTGAAGATGAGGATGTCATCCAAATATACCACCACAAATGAGTTGGTGAAGGGTCTCAATACATCATCCATCAACCTCATGAAAGTCGTTGGTGCATTTTTTAAGCCAAAGGGAATGACTAGCCATTCAAAGATACCTTCTTTTAGACTTTAAGGTTTTCATCCATACATCGGTTGGTTCTATGGGAACCTGGTGGTAGTCAAACTTTAGGTCAATCTTGCTGAAGAACTTTTCCCCCTTGAGTTGGTCAAGAAGGTCATCAATCCTGAGAATGGGGTATCGGTTCCTAACTGTGATTTTGTTTAAGTCTCTGTAATCAATGCGTATTCTCCAAGTCCCATCCTTCTTCTGCACCAGTATGATCAAGCTTCTGCAAGGGGAGGATTCGGATCTGATGTTCCCCTTCTGGAGAATCTCTTGGATATGATGCCTAATTTTGTCATTTTCCATCAACGAGCGATGATAGAATGGTCCATTAGGTAGAGGTGTGTCATGGGTCAGATCAATTAGATGCTTGACTTGGCAATGTGTCAGTGCCTCTGTAGGTGATGAGAAGATGTCTCTATATTCTTCCATGATCCCATCCACTTTCTTTTGCTGCAAAGAGAGGATCTATGTAGAGGCCACGAATGTGGCAGTGACCTTCTACTTACTGTGAGCACATATCACAAAGAAGATGAACTTCTCGATATGTGAAATGACCTTACTACATTACTTCACAGAGATTAAAGAAATAGCAGTAGGCGGCACTACCTTTGGTATCCTGTACAATTGTCTACCCAAAGTAATAATAACACTATGGGGTCTAGACTCATACACAACATGACACTTCCACAATTATGGTTGTCCTAAAAGAACATCACAAACTTCAAGGGGAGAAATATCACATAGTACCTCATATTTGAAAGTTTTGATGCCATAGGGCAGATGACATTGTTGGATGACACAAAGATCTCTTCCTTCGTGAAGCCATCCAATGGTGGAGGGCTATGGGTGCAGTGTTTTTGACAAGTCCAGCTACTTGACAACCTCTGCTAAAATTAGGTTCTTCTGACTACCACTATCGACAATGAAATGAAGCGGAGCCCCCTTTACCCATATCTGTGAGTGAAATAGGCGTTCCACTTCCTATGATTCTTCTGGTTCACTTTCTCGGACTTTGGTGGTAGTGAAAGTGGCACTAGGTTCAATATAGATAATTCACTTCCCTCCTTCAAGATTTGATTTAGAATCAGAATCAACCTCTGACTCAGAAGCCTTCAGTTTGACCATGAGTGACTGCTTGGAGTGGAATTCTTCGGTGGTGTGCCAAGGGATTTTATGGTACTCACACAATTTTCCCGTGTCCTTCTTCATCTTCTCATTGCCCTTCTTGTGTTGAAACTTGGATTGGTTGTCCTGAGGGAAGCCATATCGACTTGGTACCTTGCGGTGTTGGTTGGGGCCGTCTTTTCCCTGCTTCGTCTATGAGGGGTTTGTAGATCCAAAATCTCACCTTTTCTTCTTAAATTTATGCTCGATATTGATAGCGTATCTATAGGTCGTTCCCAATGAGAAAATGTCCAAAAAATCCATTTCCATTTGAATGTATCTATGAAAACAACCGCAATATTTGAGCACTAGATGATGCTCATAGTCTTTGATACCCAATTTGGTGTGCAAGGTATAGAAAATATTGGTGAAATCTGGTACTGTCTGGTCCCTTTCTTGACGTAGGGTGGTCCATCTAGTGTACTAGTACTTGTAGCTTCCAACAAGGTAGAACTGTTCTTTAATGGTGTCCTAGAAGGAATCCCATGTAGGGGCCATAAAAAATATTTCATATTCCTCTATGGCTCTTTTCTTAGAGTAAGTACCCCACCAGTCTTTAACATGGGAAATGACCTTGAGGAGTGAAAAAGTGATATTTTCCCTATCGAAAAAATTGTGGACTGAAAAATACCCTTTGAGTACACTTAACCATGTGTCTATAGCAGCCGCATCTACCAGTCCTTCAAATAATGGAATATCAAAATTTACTTGTACCTTGAAGGGGGTTGCATGGCCGCTTGATGAAAATGCTTCTCCTGTGGGAATCCATCGAAGGATATGCACAAATTTGTCCATCATTTTGTTCCTTTATCATGCAAGGGATTCCTCGAGAAACATTTTAATAGGATCTCCTACCCCATCATATTTATTTTCATTCCCCATGGTTTGGTTTGAGTCCCAAATTCTTGTACCCAGATCTTGTTGGGGACATGCACGAAGAAAAATAAATGAAGAGCAGACTGCTCTGATACCATTGATCTAAATTTAGTATCAGAATGAACTGATTAACAGATTGAATACAATAAACACATAGATATGAAGAATAACACAGATATCTAGTGAATAATATCTTCTATTTAATAATGAAATAGGTTGAAACTGTAAAACTGTAGAAGTAAAACACTTGCTCGAATGGTGGTAGCTATCTCTGAGAAGAGATGTGGCTGCTACGTGCATTCATCTGAGCATGAATTACAATGAGGCTCTAGAGGCCTTTTTTATATTACTCATGAATTCCAAAAACCTAACCCTAGGAGGTGAAACATCAAAATTCATGTGGGCCCCTATGGGTAAGTTGGTACCTCAACTTCCCAAGGTCGTAACATTTGCATACGACCTCTGTTTTAGGCACGTGATAGCCTGTTGGAAAGGTATTTCAGATAACTACAAATTACACCATCAAACTCTAACTTCATCTATAGTTTGACTATGACGAGCTAAAAAAACATTGTTTAGGCCTCCAAAGCGGTCTTGTAAGTACAAAAAGATGTGATGACATGAAAGCATACAAAGTAAGCCATTTATATTAAGTGTGAGGCCACCAATATCCACCTAGAAGTTGTGTAGGGTTTTAGACAACCCCAGAAGTGTAAAACCAACAATTACAAAGAAGTACAAAAGAACGTGTTGAACTAAAAATGGACAAGAGGAGCCAGTTTGAATAGGTGGGTGGCCACCAATAGCCAATTGGATCAGGTATGTACCTAGCCATCTAATTAGGCTAAAATCCACATTTTATAACTTTTATATCGTAATTCCTCACTGTCCTATAATGAATTGATTAACAGATGAAAGCATGACAATATGAAAACTCAATTAATCAATCATAGATATAGATGCATAATTATTTATGCACCCATAACGACATTCAATTCATAACTTAAAAAAATTAAATCAACATAAAAATGAATAAATAATAACACTTATCTTTTTGGAATTAACCACCATATGGATATAGACAAGGGACATTCCACCCAACCATAGGATCTCCATTGCACTCAATCTCTCTATTGCAAGCTCACCCCCAAGCTGAGGCTATGACTCCATCAGAGAAAAATCACCTATTGTTGTCTTTATCTCTCTTCACATAGCCTAATTTCCCATGCGTTTACAATATGTGAACTCTTACAACTATCCCAATACACCAATTCTCCTTCCTTGTCAACCTACACAATGCAAGGAATGAGATCCCCTTCTTTTTCACACAGTCCCTTAGGTTATCGCCCTTCCCTCTAGGGCTCCAACACAAACCAAATAGGAATTGTCACTATTGGAGACTCCAAGGATTCTCAATTGTAATTCAATTTACTCCATGACCACAATTTCCCATAGACACAATCATAATTTCCACATAGTTTCGCAACAACAACTTTCCATCATTTAATGATAGTCATACCATGGAAACTTAGGATTAGAGACACAATCCCAGGGAAGAATGAATGGAAAATATCCTTGCATAACCAAAGTTCATGAATTATATTTTGGATGAATGGGATAATCCACGTGCCTTCATAATAATCCCACATATCTCTCTTTCCCACTAATTCCAAGGTCAAAGAGTTATCATAACAAAGTTTTTATTAATTCAAGGTTTAAGGACTTAGTCTCACAATAAATAATATTATTTTCTTTTGCCCCCTTGAACCCCCTAAGCTCCCTTTCTTTCCCCTTTTGTGGAATCATAGCTCCCCATTCTTTCATCCTTCTACAACAACAAAACAATCAATTAGTATTTCATGCTATAATCAAACTTTCTGATTACACATTTAAAAAAACAACGATTACATATGTTTGATGCTCATTATTTTGGGATAGATCCTCTTGCAATTTAGTTATCTCATTTCATCGACCATCTCCTTGTACACTTTTTTGGACATTCCTATCGTCATGTTTCAAATATCATGTCATTCATTCACTGAAATTTTCTTAATCTTCCTGAAAAATGAAAAGAAAAATAAAAAAATCTATTACTATTTATATGAAAGTAAATATAGAAAAAATATTAATTTGGTATTTTTTTGGACTAGCATAGACATAATATAGAAAAATATATTTAGCAATAACACTTTTAAATTATTATTTTTTGTTATTATACATTTTTACTTTTGCAAATCTCATGGGCCTCATTGACCATTGTTATGGAAACACTTGTTGTAGTTTAAATATAATCTAATTTTTGAATTCATTGAATTGATTTTTGTCATATAAGTGAAAATAACATCTATACGTTCTTTCACTATACTCCTCATAGTTTTATAACCTGCCCCCCCTCTCATTAACTTCTAACACCACTTCAGATGAACACGGGACTAATTCATCATCATTTACATCATACTTTTTTTATTCTTAGGAATGCCATCTATTTCCTTGATGTTTGTTTGTGCACAACATTCAACATATGTGAAATCAAATGACTAAAACATGTTAGATATTATTGTTAAGAAGTACATTATTAGTGAAAAATCAAAGAAAAACCTAATGGTGATCACCTTTTGATTCACCTACTTCCCCTCTTTGCAACAATTCTACAAAACTTCTATGCTTTTTTTCACTCATATTACAAACAATTGTATTGAGTTTTTTCAAGTTTTTTCTCTACATGAAACACATTAACCAATATGCATCACTTAAACCCATATATAATTCAAAAATGTTACTTTTAAAATTCAAATAAATTTCCATTTTCTCTTCTTGAATGTGTTTCCCTCGTGCTCCTTGCTATAAGTTTTTTTTCCTAATATCCTATCAATATAAGCCTTGCATAATGAAATATATAAAATATGAAATATTTTTTACAAACTAAGTAAAGAATTTCAGGCTAAAATTGTTTTTAGATTAGGTGGCATGTTTTATACAATAATATGCATTGGTGTTCATTATACAGTGATATGCATTGGTGCACGTTTACTACATATTATGTACTGCTAAAACTATAAACAATTTTTTAAACTAAAACATAACCAAGCAGTGAATTATACACTAACAAACACGCCACTGTATTATTACCATACAGTGCGCACCACAAAACCTAACATGTTTTTTCTTTTAAATGGAAGAATGAAGAGGTTCCCTCTCTAGTAAAAACTGTGTGTTCACTAAATAGTGGGCACTTGTTGATGGGTGTTTATGACACACCGTCAACGGGAAGGGAAGATCTGGACTGAGGTTTTCTATTTAACCCAAGTTGTTTGGTATAATCTACCCTGACGGGTTTTATGGCTCCATTAGCCAACTAATATCCTAAAAAAACTAAAAGATGTGGACTAACTAAAGGTACAACTCTAACAATCGACACTTTAATTACAAATTATTAACTAACAGTGTTTGTATACAATGGTTAAGTACAATTTACAAGGTTTAAGCAAAGCCTTGAGAAAATAATTGTTTTAAAATAATGGATATAAGCAAGATTAAAAATAAACAAAATTATCCTAGTACTCTAACTACCAAACTAATAAACAATGGATGAATAAGATTGTAAATGATATAATGAAAATAGACAAAGAAAATTAGCGTTTAAATGATGCAATCACTATTCATTCATAAATCAACAAATTAAATAAATAATAAACTAACTAACCTCTCGTTGATCAGCAATACTAATATAGATTCATCTCTTTGTATTTGTATTAGATCCTCTTAACCTGTGTCAACTGTAAACCTATGACAAAACCAAGCATAATAATTCCTGAAGAAACTCAAAGAAGTCTTTTACATTCTGGAACAAATCTACGATGACAAAGAGACAAATGATTTTATATCATGTGACTTTAGAATGTCCAATAACTGAAAATGAAAGAAATTCCAATTCTCAATAATGGTACTACCAACTACCTAGCATCAGATGTAAACTCAAAATACTTGAATAGACGATCAGTCACATATATCAATTGAACCAATAGATAATGAGCTACATAAAGAAAAAACGTGATATAAAGGATTATATACAGAATAGACTAAAGCTAGTTCGATACAGATAAAATTTCACATCTAGAAATTACATGAGAAAAGAAATGAAAAACATTGCACAGTCTACACAGGAAGAAAGCCAAAGAGTAAACTATTTTCCCATATAGTTTCAAAAAAATATGTCCATCATATGGTCCAGGAGAAATTTCCCCTATCATTGGGCAAGCAATGTTATTTAAACAAGTTTCTGATCTGTTCCTCCTATCATGCAAGATAGAGGCAAATCTTTTAAAATAAGTTTTACTAAAATAAAATAACAAAAAGATAATTTTGTTTAAGTCTTTTAATCCAAAATAGTTACATTAATAAGCACTGTTTTTCAACAAAAATAAAATCACAAGTTTGTTGTATGCTCAACCTATGACCCATTCCCTTAATCATAGTACATCAACCTATTGTTCACCTAAGTCAATGAAAACGAAATCAAAATTAGACAATAATCAAAACAAATAATTCAAAAAGACTAGCTACAAAATATTTTGATTCTGTAGTTGGTCTAAAATAAAAATAAAATCAAAATGAATTTACTTTTTATCCAAACAAAATCAAATCGTGAAATACAAAGGAACCATTTACCAATTCAGAAATTCAAAAGAGAGGCATCAGACAAATCTGAGTTTATGATGGTATTGAAATTGGTTGAAATTTTAATAACCACATTCCTAGATCTCTTAATACACTTGTTGGCTCTATGTGAAGTCGATCAAATGTAAGCTCTGAGTTGATCATTTTCCCTCTCAAGAACTAAGTTCCAGGTGACCACTTGGTTCAACTGCACATGCAGGTAAGGAATATCCTGGTAATACCTTTTGATCCATTCAAAACAATTCTCAGAATGCAATGACTCCATGCTTGGTAAAGGTCGAGCCTTCTCTGTAGTGGGTAACTTACCTTGTTCCATGATTCTTTTGAGGTCACGTTGAATTCCTTAAAAACCTTGTTGTTTCTTTAAGAAAGGAGGCAGATTCGATACAAAATCGAATTGTGGTGCATCAACATTGGTATCATCCTCATAAATATGGTCATCGACATCAATAACAGGGATAGGTTTTTCATGATCGTGATGTCGATTCCTTAGCGTTCTGGATATGAGTCAACCAGGTCTTTTGTTTTTAAAATTGATATCTGGAATTCTCTGTGTTTTCCACCTACCTTGTTTCTTGATTTTAACTTCATTTAAATCAACCATAACTGGCTCAGGACTAGGAACAACAAGGACCTTATCCTTCAGATCATCCAATACATCTTCTAAGGATTTTTTGGGAATAAAATCATGCCTCAGGTTTTTTCCTTTAGATGACTTATGGAAAAAACAAGGGTTTTAGTTATAGACACAGGGCTTCCTTGCAATTCAACACGTAGGTTTTCCAGAGAAGGGGTTGATAGGAAAGGGTTGGAGGGCTGATCGGAACGCAAAGGTGAATCTATTTCAGTTTCAGGTGTAGTGAACCCATTCCTAGTCATCAATTCTTTCCAATTATCCCCAACTTTAGACAATTGTGAAATGACCAGAATTTGAATCATGTCGTGATGGAATAAACTAAACTGTGCATTTAGGTTTTTCCTTTGGTAAAATTTGGCTATTTTTTGCAGGCTCTTAAGTAGGTAGAATGGAATATTTAATCCAAAACCTAAAAATACCATCAACAAATGGACATGATAAAAAAAAACTAATATGTATCTACCCTCACAAGTGACAGACTATTTAAGTATCAACAGTAAACCATGCCATCGTGGTTTAAATAAAAAAATTGGTGTACCTTTTACACTGTAACACAATCTCTTGGAAGCCATTAGTAGGTGCCAAGGGATGCCTTCGAACTTGAGGTTTTTAAACCAACGAGCTCCTTCTTGGGGAAATCTAGTGGCCTCTACAATTGAACCCATGGTCACATCCAACTGTAAATCTCTTATCTTATCCTTAGCACCATCAAAAGTTTGGGCAAAGGCTTGAGCGACCTTGAGGTTAAAACCCTCGAGTATTTTTATGAACATGTCCCAACCATAAGCCATGAGATCGTCCATGGCATCATCATGTGAGAGGAGAGTCTATGAGACATTCAACTCCATCCTCACCACATGTGCCATCGATTTGGTCACGAAAAACTAGCAGGAGTAGCAAAGGGAGGTGTGTGTTTGAAACCACATGAAATAGAGGGTAAGCTCTGCATTTTTAGAGGAGACTCGATACCTAAGGCTTCAAGAGAAAGCCACCATAGCCACCATTCAGGTTGTTAAGTGGATTCTAAACCAGAGGACATGCAAAAACGAAAACCATCTTGTCTAATGACTACCAAACCCAAAACGAAGACTTAGCACATGAGGTAATGAATGCAAGCTTGTGCTAGCAGGACAAAGGATTAATTGTTTGAAGGAATGTCTGTCAGTGTTGTACCATAATGATGAGACTACGATATGACTACAAGGGATAGGATTCATATTTCAAATTACACCAAAGTTATGGTTTGATGTGCGATCGTAGATGTGGTAACATGATAATCAAAACATCCCAAGAATAAAATGACTAAGGCATACCCCCAAGGTGGACAACTCATGTGCTAATGGTAAGAAAGTAACCCATAATATGATAGGTTCATAAGATTTTAAGGTTCTTAAAATTATTAGATTCCCTTAGGTGTTCATCTAATTTTATAAAAGGAAACTCTATAAACTCTATGATGCATCCAAACCAGAGCTTGTGCTAATTTCATTCTTACAGTCATGAAATTGAACAAAAAAAAAGAGAGATTAAAAGAAATGAAATCACACACACAGCTAATCAAATGAACTTTTCAAAACAAAAGATGATAGAAATCATTGCAAATATAAAGAGACATCTACAATTTTTTTTATCTCATTAAGACGATATTTTACAATGATAAAATCAACATGAATATATGGCTTTCAACAACACCGTGAAACTTGAACCCATTTTTAAAAATTCTAATATTAGGATGATGATTATGAAGATCACTATCAACTCAAGACCAAATTTGGTCTATTGGAACTATAAAGTAAAATCAATTGGTCTATTGGAACTATAAAGTAAAATTAATTACTTTGATCTATCGAACCATTTCTATGATCAATAAACTTGGAAATAAAATTTCCAAGATCTCCTTGATTCTTATGGGTTAACAAGTTATGGATATTGGTGTTATGAAAATTGGATCTACTGTCTATGTAGGTATTGCTTAGTGCCCTATTTTTTGTCGATGGGTACAGGGTTGGAAACCCATGAGGTATAAGCAATGGGGTAAATAAACCCGACAACACGTAATTTGTCAATTTCGGCTTTGATAGCCGCGACTTTGGATGGGTGTAGTGGTCACTGTTTTTGGCGAAATGGTGTGATGTCAGGCCAGGTGTCGATGCGATGTTCAAAAATAGAGGGATCGAGTCCAGTCATTTCCGTGTATGACCAGGAAAAAATACCCCTATATTCCTGGAAGAGGGCTTTATATGCATCAATTTCCTGAAGAGTGCAAGCAGCTCCAATGATGATTTCTTCGACGATGCCATTTTTAATGGAAATGTCAATTTTGATGGTGGGGGAAATGTTGGCCATATTACCTTATTCAAAAGCATCAAGGGCAGGAATGGGATTGTTGAACCAATCGATAGACCCGGATGGGATAAAATCCTTGGTTTCGATCGCGTAAATGGGGTTTTGGTTAGGAGGCATGGGGGCTTCCTGTGGAAAGAAGAGTCTGTGGTGGTGTAGCGCATCCCAGGGAGAGTCCGGGTGATTTAGCTCTTCCAGTATTTCCTCGTCGCATTGGAAACGTCGGGAATACAAGGGGTCGTGAGGAGTGATCTCGGTGACAGTGTGGTTGCCCCCTGATGAAGAAGCAGGGGGAACAATGCTAGGAGATGGGGAGGGTTCACTAGACATAAACCATATATTGAAGTACTGAGGGGTCCCCGTGGTGGTTGGGTGGAGAGTGTCTGTAGGGGAATGAGCAGGAGAGTTGGGGGGGTTGGGGGGTGAATCCTCATATACATCATCTAAGAACCATGGAGGTGTTGGGAGTGCCTCTGGTTCAGGAGAAATGATATGAAGAGCCTCTGGGGATGAGGTAATGTCAATTGTCGCCTCGGCAGGTCGATGAAGCAAGGACAATTGACGTTGTATGTATTCAAGGATCATCGGACACAGGTATGTAAAATGAGCTAATGAATCGCAAATAGAGCATGGGCGTCTCATCCGTTCATTGACTGAAGTGGTGACATAGCGGATGTCAGTGATATTTTTTGATGAGGACGTAGTAGGACTTGGGTTGTTCTGGAAGTTCTGGCGTACAACGGTGAATGCCTGCCGAAAGCATGGCAGTGCTGGGCAATGATGGGTATAATGGCCATACTCTGAACATATAGCACACGCGTATTTGGTCCTCAACCCTTTACTAATGGAAGGGTGGGTGGTAGTGGTGGGATTAGCAGTAGTGGCAGGTGTTGTGGGAGTTTGATTGAGGGGGATTAAATTTCGTAGTTCAGGTAGTGATGGACAGTTGTTGGTTTGGTGGCCCTCTTTCTCACATAGTGCGCAAGGTGGTGGGATGCATGGAGGAAGTGGAGCAGTGGGCTCCTTCTTATTTCTCCTGACCCCAGCTGTAGCAGGGGGGTTAGTGAGTGGGGGGCTGGTGGGGGTAAGGATGCAAATCGTCATGGGGATTCCTTCCTGAGGGGGAAAGGATGGTCGAGGGACCATCTCTGGTGGGTGTAAATACCATACTGGGATTTCTAACACCATATTAGGTAGTGTGAGCGTTGCGGCTACCTGAAAAGATTCTATACCGGGTGGAGGGTAAAAGAAGGAAATTTGAGTGAGGGGTTGGGGAACTGTCTCCCAAACTGGACTATGTCCTTGGGGAGAGGTGGAATTGTGGACTGATGGGGTCGACGAGTGTCCATGGGGGTTTGGAGGAGGGGTTTTTGTGATGACTGGGACGTCAGATAGGACAAAAGCCTCTGTAGGAGAAAGGGTATCCTCTGTGTGAGTTCCGTTAGATGATATGACGCATACTTGATTAGTAGGAAGAAGGAGTGGTGGTGCTCCATGGTATGTCCCTAAAAAGGATGGATCTTTAAAAATTCCAGGACCCATCTCGACGAGTGGATATGCGTCTTGGTTTGTGTGGATGAGAGGAAGAATGTTATCAAGGTTGGCAGATGGGTTAGGCTCATAATGTGAGATTTGGTTGATGGTCACGATCTTCCCATTGTGGGGGAACATCATTTTCTGAAAGATGGAAGATGCCACTGCCTTCATAGTGTACATGTAGATACGACTGAACATGATATTATAATCGAGCGGGGCGTCGATAACTTCGATATCGATGAGAATAGTCTTACCCTCGAGTTCAACGGGGACATTTTGGAAGAGCCCTTTAGGAGAGGATGGTCGTCCATCATAAGCTCATAATGTGATGGCAGAGGGTATGAGTTCCGGGGAACCAAGTTTCTGCCATACTGTTTTGGACATGATGCGCGTAGATGCACCTTCATCGATGATACACCGATGAATTGTGATGTTCTATATTTTCACTGGTTTTTGAAAAGCGATCAAGGTGGGAAGACGAGGTTCTCTGCTATCAAGATCAAAGGTGATGAGTCGGGTATCTACAGGGTCGACTGCCATGGAGGACTTCCAAGACTAACATGGCAGTCGGGGATTGTGCTAAGTCGTCTACCAAACTATAGTTATGAGCTGCCCTAGCCTGTGGGTTGTGGACATTTTTGCGCAATGGGATGCGAGGCATGCGAAGCGGTGTTTCGGTGGAAGGGCGAGGGATCACCAACGAGGGTCCCAATGGTGGAGGGTTTGTTTCTGGAGGGATGGAAGGAGACTCAGCGGGTGTATGATACTAACGACTATGCATTTGCAGAAGGATTTCTTCCTCACTGGTGAGGAGAATTGTTCGCTCTACTGGGTTGTTGGGGTTGAGGTATTGTCCCACCTGAGGTGGGGGGTGTTGTGTGTCCTGTTGGATGTTTATCACACCTTGATGTGGAATACGATTTTGCATCACGGCGGGAGGGGGTTATTGCACGTATTGTTGTGGTGCCTGTTGAGGGGCAGGTTGTGCAGGAGAATGGGGAAGACTACCAGAGTCTTTCAACCGTTTGAAATCAGGGATCTGGAGGCAATGATGAGTGTAATGGCCGAATTCACCACAAAGGGCACAAGGGAAGATAGTTTTAACATTATTTCTCCCTTGGCGTTTATTATTATTATTTCCCCCTTGGGGATTTTGGTTCCCTTGGTTCTGGTTTCCCCCAGTTGGTTGGTGTTGTGGGGGTTGATTCCTGCCTTGACCTGGGTTGTTGTTATTCCTGTTCCGTCCTCTCTTCTTGGCATTGTTCGATGGATGAGTTGGGTTGGTTGTATTCCACTGTTCAAAACTTTGGTTTTGTTGAGAAGCAGAGGGTTGAAAAAAATTTACCCCCGCATGAGGATGTGGGGGAGCCATGGGTTGTGGAGGGACAGGAAATGAGAAGTATGGATTTTGTGGTGGTACCGATCCATAAGGTACATAGGAAGGCATAGTGCTTTCACTAGTACTATAAGCTGATGTTGAGGGAGTACCATTGTTTGTGGGAATAGGTGGATGTATGGGAGGTGTCGGTGGTGGTCCACTGATGGGTGGAGGTATAGCAATAGGGTATGGTTGTTGATAAGGGGGTGGGGGGTAATAAGGAGTGCCCCAGTATGCCGACGGGTATTGAGGTGTTCCATACAATGGTGTTGGTTGGGGTTGTGGACCATGGTGTGTGGTGGCACCTATTAGTCTGTCTGATGAGTGAGACATCCCAGGTTTGTCTTGGCCAAATGGCACAGGTTTTGGAAGATCAGGAAGTACCGTGTATAAGTATCCTGACTGTGCATAGATGAGGTCATACTGTTGGGCCTTGCTGATGGCTTCCTCTTCGGATTGGGGGAAGGTGGAAGCTACATCCTTACCGAGAAGAAAGACAAGGGATCTAAGAAACCAGTCAAGACATTGTTGCTTGGTGGTTTCTGCTTTGCACAAACTACATCGCCTACACCACTCGTGAATGTGGTTAGCGATGTGTGTGGCTGAGGTTTGTTTGAAATTAGAAAGTAGTTCTAGACCATTGTCGTGGCGGATAGGTAATTGGAATAAGGTCAAGTATGCTTTGACCAATGACTCAAAAGTTGTGTGGGACCCTGATTTTTCTTCGACATACCATTTAGTTGATGGGCCAGTGAGTGTGTGTTGAAATAATCGCAGTCTGATGGAATCATCCATAATGTTGTTGGAGGAGCACCATAGGTGAAAGGTCATGACATGGTTGGCAGGGTCATCGCCTGCCTTTCCTTCAAACTTTGGTATGTCTGAAGCAGGCCATGTGGGATCATGCAATATAGGATCATTGGTGAGTTTGGTGAGATCTGGTATGTTGAGAGAGGCCAAATATGGCATCTGCAGTTGGGGGGGGGGGTTAGCTCTGGCCATAGTGTGTTGTGTACTTGACCCTTGAGGGGGGCTAGGTGGGTTGGTGCTCCCTCCTTGAGAGGAAGTGGGTCCCCCGCTTCCGTGTACAGGAGAGCGAGTGAACGGATGACATTGAGAAGTTGACCCAAGTAATGTAGAACCAGGCAAAGCTGATCCTAAGATAGTAGCACTCACAGGAGTGTGTGAAGGAGGTGCTGATGAGAGAGCATGACCAGATACTCCCCCTAAGATAGGAGGGAGGTTGAGCAAGCGTCGTGAACGATGGGGGTTCTGTGGTTCCCCTATGATGTCAGACTAACTGTGTGAATGTGTGAAAAAAGTGGTGAGAGTAATATAGAAACAAGAGCCTTTGCGCCAAATGTTCACACAATATATATATCCAAATCAAACTGTAATCAGATGTGCATCATACATAAAATGAGAAAGAAGCATATATGTGGGTAAGTGGGTTTTTTCCGCGTGGGATAATCAAAAGAAAGCAAATGCTCATGTCCTAGAAGACGTAACGTCCTTCCTCTCAAATAGCACTGGACCTTCCAATAGTACTCAACAGTGGGGTCTGAAGTCACCGGAAGAGAAACTAGTGAAGGATGAGATAATTGGTTATAATGAGGGGTAAAGGGGGCATATCCCGAAAGAGCTGGCGATATTTCCCAATAGCCACACAAAATCCAATCAAGGTGCAATTGAAGCCCACAATTACCACCTGGGTAGATGTCCTAAATTTGGTCACTAGGTACCTCAGTCAAAGTGCAACATTTAGATTTTCGGCCTAAGAAATGGGTCACGGGCTTGATCCCGTCCAAGAGGTGGGTGCCTCAAGGGAGGACACACAGAACAATTGGACCTTGGCCTTCAACCCTTCACGGGTATCTCCCTGCATTATAGTGATTGGAACACTTGACTTGGAGGATTTTCAGTTCCCTATTTGACAACCTCTATGTTTTGACAATGTGAGAACCAGATAACGGGGAGTTATTTGGATGCCTATCCCAGAAATCCTACCTAGACTAAAAAATTTCTTTTGGCACCTCCTATGGAGAAAAACTTAGTGAGTTTTTAGAAAGATTTTAGATGTAGTTGTTTTGGGAGGTTGGGGGTGCAAACCAACCTCGTTGATTAAAAATGGGAGTGGATAGTCCCGTCAAGAAAAGATGGGGTATCTTCGGAATCCCTTTTGAGGAAACTTACTTTGACCTCTACGTTTCAAGAAGAAGCTATGTGAGTGATAAGTGAATTTTTTGTGTGAGTGAAAGTGTGCCAATTTTTAATGAATTAGATGTCACCTTGCTACATGTGGACTTCGCTTGGTCCTTACAAGATTTTGATTACCTAATTAACGAAGTGCCTTTGGTACAAACTTGCGTAATTCAAAATCCCTAGGAAGCTAGCATGTGGACATGTGGATCCGTTACTATCCTTTAACTCCCTATTGTGATGTAATCTAAGAAAAGCTTTGAAACTATCCTAGATTGAACATGTGGGCATGTATGGGCCTGTTACAAACCTTTAAACTTCCCTAGTGTTTTGATCTAAGAAAGAAAAAATTCAAACTCTATCCTATCTTTGTAGCATGTGGGCATGTATGGGCCCATTACAATATTAAGATGTGTTTGAAAAAGAAAACTAAGAGGAGTCCCAAAAAGGGTTGTTGTCCTCTCCTAAAGGTTTTAAACTTTGTTAAGGGAGATGAAATTGTTTCACAATCTTTTTATGATTCTCAAGGTCGCTTGGAGGTGCGAGAGAAGAGCATACTAAGTGATTGTTACTCAACTTCTAGTCCCAATGTAAGTTAAATGTGATTAAAAATGATTTCCACCTTATCTTGTGAGTTAAAACAAGCCATCCATGTGGCAAAAAGCAAATAAGGGAAATTGATTTTATCCTTCTAAGTGCCTATGTGTGTTTGACTAACCCCTTTATATGATGAGGGGACTAAGTGTGGTGCAGCTTTAAAACCTGCTTGACATCATTTTTAAGAGGGCAGATGGCCTTCCCCACATTTCAACAACTTACAATGTAAAATTTTGCTCAGATGTGCGGGTCCCAGTGGAGACAGAGGCGCATAGAGCGCATGCATGCGAGCAGAGACAAGCTAAAAATCGCACGTGCATAGAACATAAACGTGAGTCAGGCGCATGGGCGGACGATGCACGTCTGTGGGTTGAAAAACCCGTGCATATGTGGCACACGACCGAGAATGAAAAATCTGAGTGGATTTCTCTCAATTCATCTTGGAATTGGCTGATTGGCAGGTCGGCTTAGGCTGGTTAGTGCACCTGCAAGTTAAACAAACTAAAAGAAGAGAAAAATAAACCCAAATGAGGTAGGAAATTGATACCTTTCCCTAGTGGAGTCGTCAATCTGTTGCGCCTCTTTCGTCACCTTGGTGAGCAAATAAGAGGTGCTTGCAAGCTCAGTTGGGTCTGTTGATCAAGACAACTGTAGAGAAAAGATTCAGAGAAAGAAAAACAAAAACTAAGATTAAGAATTAAACTAATAGATGCAATAAAAATTAAAATCATGAGCATAGGGACATAGAGATAACAAGAACAAAAAGACCCATGTCACCAATGTTTGAGGCTGATCTATTGATGAAAACAAAGCACCACGAAGAAAGGGGACTATGAGTCTCTTCTTCCTCCAAGGGAAGGCTCTTGGACCCTCACTTGTTGGCTCTTCTTACAACAAAGAAAATGGAAAATGGTGATGAAAGAACTCTTTACAAATCCACTCAATGGTGAGATGGATTGTCCAATGTAATGGTGTCAAAGTGCTCTTCTCAAGGATGGATTCCTTACAACAATATAGGCAGCATAACATTACTTTGAATTCCTTGAGAAAATGAGGTGCATTCATGGTTTTTTATAGCGTTGCATTGGGTTATTGTGTAACTGCTTTGTAGTGTGAAAAGAGGCCATTTAAGGCATTATTAGGTCTTTGACCAGCCCACCAGTCGGATCCAGCCCAGATTTGAGGGTCAAATCGGCTTGGGAGCTAAACCATAAGTGGTTGGGAGGCTGACCACTTTCATAAATGCGTCGTTTAGCAGGTGCACGGATTTTTGCGCTAAAAGTCGCACATCGTGCGCATATGCACGATTTACACGTTCATGTTCCGCGCATGTGCGTGCGCGCCTAATGTCTGCAAAGCGCTCTTCAATTTTTCACTACTTTGTATAGTTTTTGACATTTTTTGAATGTTGTTATATTAATTCAGGGCCATGAATGACTTCATTACTGTTTGACGATGTTGAGTTCTTGTAAGCATGTGCGGACGAAATTTCAGTGATAACAAAAGTGATGTTCACACAAATTTAACAATTCTTTCATGCCAAGGTGTTTGAGGTTTTATTTCGTGCTCTATTTTACTATAAAACTTATGAGAATTGGTTCTTATATTTGTAATATTTATTTTTAGTTTTCATCTTTATAATACTTATTTTGTTTTTCAAACTATAACAATATATAAATAGTTTAATTTTTTTAACTCAAATTAATATTGTTATTTAAATGTAAAAGTGACTTAAATACATAACAAATTAAAAGGATGGAAATGATATTTTAAGCTTAGACAACTATGCCAAAAAGTGAAAATGAAACTCTTATGGTGTACAACTATGCCAAAAATTGAAAATGAAACTCTTATGGTATAGAGGGTTTAGGAATCATTGAGAATATCATTATCCACTCCATCAACCACATAATCACCATTAATCATTCAAGATTTAGGAATCATTGAGTCATTAATCATTGTGGATTTAGGAATCATCAAGTCACGATGGTGTACAATATAAGAGTGATGAAAATGAAGATTCCAAGCATATATATATATATATATATATATATGAAAAAATATGATATTTCTTTTAATTTTTATAAAGATTGGTTCAAAGAGACACTAACAATAATATTGGATAATCCAATAAAACTCAATTGAAATAAAATACAATTTTTATAACGAATTCTACTTTTAAACAAAACATTCAAATTATTTGAACTAATACACCAACTTTTATATATAATTATTTATATGTTTTATTAAATCATTGAAGGTTTAGGAATCATTGAGTCATGATGGTGAACAATATAAGAGTAATAAAAATGAAGATTCCATATATCTATATATATAATTTTAAAATATATTTATATATTTTTTAAAGAAAAAAATATTAAATTTTTTTAATTTTTTTTTGATAAAGATGGGTTCAACAACACAAACAATAATACATGGTAATCCAATAAAATTCAATTGAAGTAAAATACAATTTCTATAACGAATTCTACCTTTAAACAAAACATTCAAATTATTTGAACTAATTCATCCACCTTTTATATATAATTAGTTATATATTTAATTATAAAATTTACCAAATGGGAAAATAAAAGGCCTTAATTTGTTTCATATAGACACAACCAACCTTGGAATTAGGTTGCGCCAACCCTAGTGATGATTCACAAAACAAAGAATTATGAGGTGGTTGTTGTGGATTGTGATAACTTCTCTACTATTAAAAAGGAGTTGACATTTAAAACTCCAAGGAAGTCAACATTTTCTAACCAGATAAACAAGCGTATATTTAGATGCACACCTCCTATAATTTCCCCTATTCTATTATTTCAACACGCTCATCACCACCCAATCGATACTATAAGTGTTTAATTCAAAGAATAAAACATTTAGTCAACATTCTCTATAATTTAAACTATAAATAAACATAGTTTTACATCCACTCGTCACTGTTCCACTATTATTTCAACAAGCTCACCACCCCCTCGATTGCCAATGGAAGATTGACCACCGTACCTACACAAAGTCAAGGTATAGTTTATTCATGTGAAATTTAGTTGTATTGTGGAGAATATTGCAATGATTTTGTGAACAACTTCATGGGACCCTTGTCTTGTTTTTATGTCCACTGGGCCCCACCAAGTAGAAATGCATGATGTATAATATATATAGGTACATAAAGAACGTTGAGATATTAATGGGGAAAAGACAAAACCGCCATAAGGAAAAAGCCAATGTACTTAGAAATTAAGTGAGATTTTCAAGGGTTGGGTTGGATGAAAGAGTTGGACATGGTAAGATCAACAAAACAGTAAGAGTAGGTGTATCAACTACGCAACCATCTCCATTTCCATTACACTAAACGATCTAAGCATTACAACAATATTTTGTACAGATCTAATGGTTCTACCAACTTCCATTGAAATCAAGATAACTATCAACTGCAATGGATTTTGTATAGATCTAATGGTTCTATTTCTTATTCTTGATACTAGTATTTCGTATTCTTGATACTAGAATATCCACTTATGGAAAATCACAAAACCAACAAGAGTAACATAGTGAAGACATTACCCTTTGGAAGGACCAACATGAGGGTCAAAAACTCCATCATGTTTTTACCTTAGCTCAAGATGTTTTACTCTTTTAAAGAAGGGAAATAATTTTGTAAGTTATATAAATATGTTATTTTTTTTTAAAGTAATTACTTTTAGGTAACAAACATTTAGATAATATAAAAATAAAAATAGAAAGGGAGGTAACTCCACGTCTTAAGAATTAGATAAAAGAATAAATGAGAAGTTTTTTTTAAGGGAAACCTCTTTTTCCAATATAACAAATGTACAAGATGAGATGTTTTTTAAAACTAGGTCTCCTTAATATATATAGGAGACAAAAGGTACTACAATTAAAGGGTTTAGCAAACCAATAAGGACAACACTAATATAACAATATAAATGTAATAATTCAATATCTAGGGCTTAAAAATTACATACTATTCATCATTTTTGTTGGTGTAAATCATACGTATTGATAGAATGTGTAGTGTTAGAATGTTAGAATGTAAGTTGTATTTCACATGTACAAATGTAGTTGGAATACTTTAACAAGTTTTCATATTGCAGTGAAGGTGAAGACATGGAGATTGACATTAGCGATGTTTACTATTACATTTTGTAATGATTTTCCTTTTCAATATATGCATTGTTAAAGTCCATAACATTTTAAGTGGAACTTGTTTATCCCCCTCACAACTTCGATAAGTAATGTAGAGTATAGTAGTGGAGGAGGTTTAATGTGTATTGATGAAGGTTGTTGTGAAACATGTCTAAAAATTTGCATTTATTGAAATTCAAGGATATAAATGATCTCGTCTATAAGTGATATGTAGACGGCCTTGGATATTTCATATCTAGTTCAATAAAATAGATCTAAACTTAAAATGACTACAATGAGCATATGTTCAACCACACAATTACATTTTCTATGTTTAATGCTTTAATATAAATGAAAGCACACCATTCATATTCTTTAACAACTGCAATATTTGAAACTTATAGAATACAATAGAAAAGTCACACAGTGAAAACAATTATATACCCTAGAAACCTGATAATGCAAAATTACCAATCAATGAAGCATTGTGGTCTCTATCTTATTGTATTATGGAGATTACAATATATATTATGAAGTTGTTCAAGCTTATTGTGAAGCTATGGGGCACTATATTCTTCTACATGCCTCAACAATGTGATATTGTTTCTCTACTCTCCTATTATCTCCTTCACACTCCGACACTTACTATGGAACAACCTACAACTAATGGAAAAGTGAACATTTTTTCCCTATTTATACTAGGGTTCTAATAGCTAGAATTAGGGTTAGGTTTACAATTTTGAAACCCACTTGGAACCTCCAAAACTCTTCTAGAATTCTCTAGTGTATTCCCATGTGTTACTAACTCCCCTTGTTCAAATTATGGTGAAATGACATGGTTCCCGTGGAGAATATTTTGTTATTACTTTGTTAGAGTTTCAACTTAATTCATTTAAGGTGCATGATATCTTAATGGAAAAAACTCAATGACAAGAATAATTTTTGCTAAGGCTAATGAAAGCTATGGAAACTATCAATCGTTGCAAGGCCAAAAAACGTTCTTTAAGGCCCCAAAAACTTGTTGGGAGTTGATGTCCTAAAACTTGACAAAATAAATCCCATATTTGAGATGTCCCAATTCCTAATCTCCCTGATCTAGATCATTGATAAATTCATAAGTTGGTAATTATGTAGATACAATATGGATGATTAACTAAGAGTGTGTGTATTTACATACAATACTGGATGAGTCTCTTTAACCGGTATTTCACCCTTAAGATCCTAACAATCACAAAGGTATTTTGCACAACAATGTGTTATGATCTATATATGGATCCAAGCATAGATTTAAATCTGGTAGATTGAGAAGTAAAATGTGAATAAGCTTGAGGGGTAAGGTCAAAGAATTTTTAATAATGACCATGGAGATCATAGAAGAGTTGGTATTTACATTGAGATTGAGCCAAGTTTAGTTTCTCAGAAATGTTGGGAGTTCAAGACTCTTTTTAACTAAAAATAAACCTTAGCATTTTTTGAGAGGTTGTCGACCACGAGACTCATGGAAGAGGAATGATTAGCTAAAATTCCATGAATTTGGGATATGCTTGACTTTTACATCCTATTGAGTCCTCAACACACCCTATCAAAATCTTGGTAATTTTAGGGTACCACTTTCTTTTCTTGTTAGTTTTCAATTTTTCTTCTGTTTTAATTTTTAAAATACATTTCTATTTTTCTTCATATTCTCTAATTCTTTTTATTTTTCCCTCATGATTAAAGCTTGAGAAAATTCCAAAATAAATAATTCCCTTACTTCCCTAAAAGAGTGACCAAACAGAAAAAAAAAACTCAACCAAAATTAACAAAAAGACTTAAAACAAGGAGTTTTTCAAAAGGCTCTAATGAGATCATTAGGGCCAGGACAAAGAAAAAATGAATCAATGGGCCCAAAATCCCGATCCCGACAAAGGTTTCAAGGAAGTGTTGATAGGGCAATGGTGTTCGGTGAAATTTCCAATGAAGTTTTGAAAAGGTATAGATTTAGTCGATCGTCGATAGATCATCGATGTTAGACGAAACCACATGCAAAGGAGTGAGGAAGTTACTTATCCCCACCGATGTCAATTGAACCATGAACCCATAGATCAATCCCAACCATCTGATCATGAATGATGGTGAATCTCAACCATTGGTGCTTACCACATAAGTATTGTTTTTTTTATAGCCATGGGGACCACATCACCTTCTAAGTCACCAACCATATGCCTTTGTTTCATCATGCCACGTCACCTTCTGAATCACCAACTATATGCCTCCATGTCATCATGCCACATCATCTATCGTAAGGTGACACATCACCATCCATACTTCATATTTCCATGTTTGTACTCCACGTCATCCTACCATGTCATCTTCTATGTCACTTAACACTCCATCATGATATAGATTTTCGATGAACCCACTGGACATTGGTGGAAGTGTTAGAATATTAGAAATATTGCGTGATCACATTCCGTCGATCATCGATATACTTTCGGCATCAACCCACACTATATTAAAACTTCAATGGTCATGATTATTCACCGATCATCAAAGGGCCATAAGTGTCAACAAGTCTCTTATTTAAACAATGGATGAATATAGATACAAACTCTCACCGACGTTGATAAGCTATGAGTCACTAGATTAATCTTAGTTGTGAGATTCTTTTCAGCCATGAATCTTAATCGTTATAACTTTTAACATAAACAATGGCCACTCATGGTGACTGTACTATCACGTCATCATCTGTACATTTCCAAATCATCATGCCACGTGTTCAATTGTACATTTCCATTTCATCATCTGTACTTCATTTTACCATTAGTATGACATGTGTAATGCCACATCATCGTACAAGTCCAAGTGTGTTTCCATGTCACCATATGACTATCAATGAATACAATAAAGCATGCTAATAATAGAAAAAACATGCCTTGAATCTTCAGTCAGGGTTGAAGAAAAAAAGCGTTGTAGAAACATTTTTGAAAATTTCGATTATCACAAATTATCGATCCTTGATGAACTGAACAAAGGGTGCCAAATAAGTGAATTTTTGAAATCACTAATGAACTAATGAATGGAATAAATCCACGTCATCATTCACTAAAATGGATAGAAATCTGACATGGTGGATTAATGACGACATTTATACCTATAGATTTGTAGAATAACACTGCAATTATGGATATTGAGTCTAAGATTTCGTTGAAGAACCTCGAATTTATACACTTATCGATATTTTATTATCATATTCTATCAAAAATTATAAGAATTCGTTGCAGTAAGGGATTGTATCGGAAGCTCATTCATTTATTGAATCTTTGTTGTCCCTGGTCTTTTGTGTCTTCAAAACCTGGTAAGTAATTGTGTTTTAACAGACTTCATTTTCAAATAGGTATGAACCCATCGTGTTAATAACTTGGTTTTATTTTGAATTGGAATTAAGGAACAATCAGGTATGTTCTAACAATTTATTGTTTTATAGTAAAGCACCACCAAGAAGGGTGTCCTCTCATCAGTCTCTGAAGACACCAAATGGAAAAGTTGTGCAAATGGGTGAAGCAACAGAGCCTGCATTCACAAAAAGACTGGAGTAAGTACCAAAAGTAGAAAAGGTGATTAGAATTATGTTGAAGAAAGTTTCTAGGTAGACACTGCTCTATAGGGATATTGAGCCCACCATAGGGACCAAGGTGCTTCTTCCTTCCTGGGATGATATTTTAAATAATTTTAGAGATGAAAAATACCCTGAGTCTAATCCACATAGTGACCAAGCCATCAAGGATATTGATGAGAAAGTATTCTCCAATATTTGGCATTCTCTATTGCATATGGTTGGTGCTAGGGCCCCTATTCTTCCATGTGTGGAGGAGTTGGAATGAATCATCAACCATGCAGATGCAGAGACCCACCCCCGCATAAGGGAAATGCATAGGTATTGTTGTAGGGTCTAGCCGACTAGACCCACCAGTTGACTAGCCAAGTCAATTGTAGTAGTCGGTGGTGAGATTTGGTCAGATAGGCAGTTAAAGTTGACCGACTAGACAGTTAAAGAATGTAACCAACTAGTAATAGAATATCACACACACACACACACACACACACACACATACATGGATATGTAATGGAATGTAAGAGGTTGTTTTGAATATAATAAAAGGATTTGAAGGTTCTCTCTCACCTTTCATGTATGCATATATGCATATGTATTATTCTATATGATGTTGTAGTACTGTGTGTTTCTCTATGTTAGGATCTATCGGTAACCCTTCTCGTACTTTCTCTCAGACTACAAAATTGGTTCCATTACTGGTAGTTTTGAACTCAAGCATGCATAAAAAAGGCACATAGAAGTTAACCTTGGAATACATACATGAATGGTGGGAGCGTAAAATTACCAATTTTATAAAAAACTACGCAAGAAGAAATCTACTGACACTAGCAAAAGCACACACTCGGTTCTTCTTGTAGATGCATGAACAAGTTATGGAATCCATTCCAGAGGTACTCTATGAATATGTCAGCTAGTATAATGCGCAGACTAACCCCCGATGAGCAGTTGATGCATAAAATCATAAAATGAAGAAGAACAAATCTGAATGAGTGGTTCAAGAGAATTGTGCAAGACTACATTGAAGAACAAGCAATCGAAGATAGAGAGTCAGTCCAAACCATCAAGAATAAATTTTATACGAAACTTCATGATAGGTTACATTGCATTGTTCTGTCGTTACTTCACAAGTACCTCCTAGACAAAGGAGTCGATGACATCATTGAGTACCCATCCCTCTTAAAAAACCCTCCTCCAAACACTATTTGGAAAGATAAATAAGATGAGTGGGAATGGTTCTTGGAATATAACTACAAAGATACCAGAGAAGCTTGGGAACAATTCTTGAAGAAATGAGCATAAACGAAATCATGAACATCATCGAGTGTGACTAAGATGGTATAAATTTCAAGCCAAAGTCAAATCATGCCCATTTCAAAAATGTCAGAAGTCAAGAGGAAGATAAATAAATCAAGTGCAAAGTTCGAACATCAAATGCAGACCCATAAACTCTCAATGGATATACAAAATCTAGAGCAGGAAAACAGACAAAAGAAGTGAGAAGAGTTGCAAAACAAGAGTGATCCCTTAAAATCTCATAGAAAAACTATCTAGGAATGGAAGATCGATGGAGCATCCCTTGAGAGCACCTCGATGGTTCTTGGAAGGAGTAGAAGCTTGCAATTGAGCATGGAAGTCGGTGGTGCCCAATAAGGAAATGACCAAGTCGATATGGAGATCGATGATTCTAAACTTGTGGTTCAACTTTATCATACAAGAAGTCCAAGCCCACATATTGCAGACTTTATAAAACAAAGACTTCATGTGGATATGAAATCACCAAGGGTGTCGTGCCAAACTGACAATGTTGGTTAGATAAGAGATACGGTGCTCATTGAAGCACAAGAAAATTGATCGGAAGATATAGTACTTCATGTAAGACACCTCACATACTCCACCCCTTATCAAATATATTATTGGAATATTTAAATTAAATAGACAAGGAAAATGAATCAATGCAACCCTACAAAGGACGATTCGTCGAGTATATAGAAAAATCTTGTCATACATATGTTCCAAGTCCAAGAAATGAACAATTATAGTTAGAAATTGAATACATACCAATTGAATACAAACAACAGATCATACCGGTCGAGTCAAATATTTCAACTTTCACTCAAGAAAGAAATTTGACTTCCAAGTCGACTTTAACAAAAATACTTGAAGTACTTCCAACCTCAAAAAAATATAAGAAAGTGACAATGGGACTCAACCACATCCAAATCTACAAAGGAGACGAGGATCCAAAATGACATTAGTTCGTTTGTAAAAAAAATTGGGATGCATCCAACATAACAAATGACAATAAAAAATGGCACAATTTGATTTTTCACTTCGATCCATAGCTCTTACATGGTTTATGAATTACACAGACAATCAACAACACTCAAAGTTAGAGATAAAGAAAAATTTCCTCACATTATTTAAGATGCAATACATCAATCACCTGATAGCTCAAAAATTGAAAGAAATCAAGCAGAACTTAGGTGAGACCGTCTTTGAGTATGATAAAAGGTTCAAAGATATTTTAAGACAAAATCCCTTTGCAATCGACAATAAACTGCTTGTACAATGGTATGTTGTAGGCCTATTACAAAATCTTAGAGTACCACTATGTATGTACGATCTTTCGACATGTGAAGAAATCCTTAAAAAAGCACAACAAATAGAAATGGATGACGAAGCAGCTTTGACTTGATTGGTTATTGAAAAACAACTAGAATAAAAACTTGTGGAATTACAACAATCAATTAAGAACATGTCGATCTCTTACAACGAACTATGGTGCACAATCTATTCCAACGAAGGTTACATAAAAGAATATTGAAAATTCAGTGATGCACAAGACCATGTAGTCTGTCGAATTTAGACTGAGACATTATGTGATATATGTAGAGTAACAAATCATGCTACAAGGGACTTCACACACAATATGAGAAACATACATCCAAAGTGGTGTCATATATGTGAAGAGAATAATCACTCAAATCAAGAATGTTGATTGAACAAAAAAAACTAAACAAATAATCAGTTAGTCTATCACACATAGACGATCGACCAAAGCTTGAGGTCATGGAGGCTACCAAGGTCGTGGACGAGGAGTACGAGGAAAATTTTGTAGAGGATAAGGTCAAGGAAAATATTACTTCTTCAACTATTGGAAATGTGAACACATCAATCCATATTTCCCAATCAAAGGAAGAATTGATCTCAAGTTCTGTAACATTTTTGGAGTGGGAGACCATTCACTAGAAGACTATCCAATAGTACTAGAAAAAATAATGAGAAAAATAAGTGTAAATCTTTTGCACACAGTCCCAAAAAAGGATATTTTGAATCTAAAGAACCCTCATGTAGTAACACACTCGGGAGATGGCGAATTTTTTTTCTAGAACCACCAAATCGACAAAGAGGAGGCTGAAATACATATCCCAACCTTGAATATGAAGAAAAACTAAAGAGAGAAGCAATGAAATTATTTAAAAATATCAACTAGGAAGACATCAACAAGGGAGGAAATGAGAATATTTTAGAACTTGTGCTAGATGAATTTATGCAATTATTGAAAGAGAACACTCGGTCAGTCAGTTGATTGACTTACTGATCATTCTGAGAGAATATAAAGAAGATCAAAGATTGACCAAAATTTGTGTCGATTATCACAAGAAAGAGAAACAACTGACTTCGGACCAAAATTCGACCTTGAAATCTATGAACATTTGATCAAACAAGTTGTAGTCGACTTCAGATCTCAAGTAAATATCCTACAAAGAGAAACATGGATTTGACTTGGGAAACCCCTAGTTCGGCCTACAATAAATTCCCTTAAGTTAGTAGATTAGAGTTTCTTTGAACCAATTGGAATTCTTAAAAGTGTAATAACATCTATAATGGGAATTCCAACGTGAGTCGATTTCAAAGTAATCAATCTGGTCGAAGGAATTCATTCCAACCCTGCATTAGTCGGACAACCTTGGGGTCATAATTTGAAAGCTACAATCTCACTCTAGAGAGATAGAATCAAGTTGAAAGGATGATCCGTATTTTATGAGCAGAACGAAATGAATACAAATTATTAGCAGATTCTTAACAAAAAATAACAGAGATACAGTAAAACTGGTTTTCTATTCAATAATGAAATAAACTGAAACTGTAAAATGCAGCAGAAACAAGCTTGTTGGAATGGTGGCATCTTATCTTTGAGAAGAGATGTGACGGTTGCTCTCATTCACAAGAAGATGATTAGAATGGGGATATGGAGGCATTTTACAATAAATATGAATGCCCAAAACCCTAGACCTCCAAAAACCTAACCCTAGGAGATGAAGCACCAAAAGTCACGTGGCCCCCGTTTGGGTAAGTTATTACATTAACTTCCTGGGGTCATAACTTTTGCATACGATCTCCATTTTAGGCGTATGATAGCCCGTTGGAAAGGTATCGTCGAGGATATTAATTTTAGGGTCTAAATAATTCCTTTGGATATCATTGAATTGGGATGATCCCAAAAAACCTTCATTTAGGCCCTCAAAATGGCCCCAGAAGTGAAAACTACTAAAAATAGTAAATTGCCAAAATTGCCAGAAAATTGTTTTGAGCCAGTTGGAAAAGGTGGGTGGCCACTGATATCCATATGGATAAATACTCCCTCCTTAGGAAGCAATGGTCTCCATTGCATTGAGTTCCCCCATCAGAGGAGGAAATGTTTGTTGAATTTGGCCCCGGGTGAGCCACTTGCCTTGGTGCAGGAGCTGCCCTTCTTTGACGACTTGGTAAAGTTGGATCCTTTTTTGTTGAGTTCCCTTGATATATGTGTCCATAGTATGATCATTGGATGTAGTCGGGGTTTAACTCTTTTGGTGTCAATTGTTCTACTACGTCTAAGGTGTCCAATAATGGTGGGAAATAAGGGTGAAGGAGATCCATGTTGAACACTAGGTGCAGGCCAAGGAAAGGAGGAATGATGAGCTCAAAAGAGTTATCCCCCATGACCTTGGTGATGGTGTATGGCCCATAAAGGAGTGGGTGAAGCTTCTGATGAGGTCGTGTAAGGTGTTCTTTCTGTAAGTGCAACCAAACTTTGTCTCCCACCTGAAACTTTTGTGGCACCCGACGTTGATCATGGCATTGTTTGTACTTTTCATTGGACTTCTGTAGTATATCCTGAACCTATTGGTGGATGTGATGGATCCGCTCAATGAACTGGGTGGATTTTTTATCTTTAGTTGGAACAGGATATGAGTCGGTCGAGGTTACCACAAGGGGAAGTGCAACATTTATGGGACCGAGTGGTTGGAATCCCAATCCCACCTGAAAGGGGTTGTGGTCGGTTGAGCTATGTAGGGATCATTTGTAGCTATGATGGACATAGGGAAGTATCTCATCCCATGTGCGAGGGTGCTTTGAATTATACATGCAAAGGATATTTACAACCATTCGATTTACGACCTCGATTTGGCCATCTGTCTGGGGGTGGAAGGTCGTGGATTTGGTTAGCTTGGTGTCCAGTAGTGACCAGAGGCTCGACCAGAATGTGTTGAGAAATCGATTGTCCCTATCTGAGACAATGGTTTGTGGGAGTCCAAAATGTAACCAGACCCATTCAAAGAAGAGCTTGGCAGTGGCCTCTGTTGTGATGCTCTTCTTGTCGGCAACCAGAATCGCCATCTTAGAAAAGCGGTCAATAACCACAAAACACAGTCATTTCCCCTCTTGGTGGACGGGAGGGCCAACATGTAGTCCATTAATATGGATTCCCATGGCTTATCAAAAGTAGGAAGAGGGGTTTACAGGCCCTGTTTCTTAGGGGTTGGTTTGTCAATAGCGCAGGCAGTGCAGGACCTGATATACTTCTGACCTCCTGTCGAAGTTTCGGCTAGTAGAAATGTTTCTGTAGCATCGCCACTGTCTTTACGACACCGAAGTGTCCTGCCACCCAACTGTAGTGGAATTCCCAAATCAACTTTGCTCACTCACTTGATGGAACACAGATATGGCCCAGACGACACAACAACCCATCCTGAAGATAGAAATTATCGACAACTATGTTTTCACCCAACATTTGGTAGGTGGTAGTGAAGTCTGTGTCTGTCTCATAGAGTTGGGTCCATCTAGAGGTCTCACAGACGCAAGATTCTAGCACCGTGGTGAGTGCCGTGACTGGTTGTCTACTGAGGCAATCAACGACGTGATTGGTGCTTCCTATTTTATACTTGATGTTGAGGTGGAATTGCTACAAGTATGTGGACCACTTTTGATGGTGGTCATTCTACAATTTTCTTTGTGTCTACATAAACTGCAGTGGCTTATGATTAGTGTGGATGATTGTCTCCTTCCCAAGAATGTAATGTCTCCACTGGCAGCAGGCTTGCACAATAGAGTACATTTCTTTGTCATAATTAGGGTACTTACAGACAACATTAGATAGTGTCTCACTATGATAGGAAACAAGGTGGCCGTGTTGAATGAGAATAGTGCCCACAGCATAGTCCGAAGCATCTGTCTCGATCTCAAAGGGATGTTGTAGGTTTGGTAGTGAAATTACTGTGGATGAGCACAAGCGCTACTTCAAATCATTGAATGCTTGTTGTTGGGACTGACCCCATGCAAATTTTTCCTTACCACCACCCCTGGTGATTTTGCTGAGGGCCCATGCAATATGGGAGAATCCAAACACAAACTTGTGGTAGAAATTGGCAAGGCCCAAGAAGCTTCAAATCTCAGTGAGTGTGGTTGGGGCTGGCCAGTCATGGATGACTTGGATCTTGGTTGGATCCACATGTACACCACATTGATCAATGATGTAGCCCAGGTAATGGACCCTGTCCATGACGAAGGATCATTTTTCCAAGTTGGCGTATAGCTTGTGCTACCACATGGTGTGAAAAACTTGTTGAATATGTTGCAAGTGTTCAACCCAAGTCATGTTGTAAATGAGAATGTCATCCAGATACACCACTACAAAATTATTGGTGAATGGTCGCAGGATATCGTCCATCATCCTCATGAAAGTGGCCTGAGCATTTATCAAACCAAAGTGCATGACCAACCATTCAAAAATGCCTTCCTTTGACTTGAAGGTGGTCTTCCATACATTTTTCTGTTCTATTGGGACCTAGTGGTAGCCAAACTTCAGATCAATCTTACTGAAGTATTTATCCCCCGTGAGTTGATCAAGGAGGTTTCTGATTCGGGGAACTGGGTACTAGTTTCTGACTATGATTTTGATGCAAGAGCATCGCCAACTCATCAAGGAGCGTTGCCCAAGACAAGCGAGCCAGCATAGAAGACGACGAACAGCTGGACAAGGCCAGCCGAGCCTTTTTGAATTTTCATGAAAGATGAAGCGCCATATCCTTCAATGAAACATTTATGAAGGAGCGGCTATTGTATTATATCATACCTTGAGCTTTACGCTCTTGTCTGAAGTAGATAGGAAGGCATTTAATAGATTTAATGCAGGTAGATAGATTTTTAAGTCTAGATTAGACAGTTTTAGAGTTTGAGAGGAAAACGGGATATAGACACCCTCCTTTGTACATTGTAACATATCGAGATCATTCAGAATTCATTCATTCAGGAGCAGAAGAGAGAGTAAGAAGAGAATTTGTAAAGAACAACCATGTACAGATGTTTTTGAATTAATAGAAGAAATTCTTTGATTCAATTTCATGTTTGGTGTTGTTTCTCTGAGGGTATGTTGTTTATGTGCTCTTGACTGAAGGTTTTCCTTGTATGCATTTGCTTTGAATATGCTGTGCATGTGATTTCAAAGGTTTAACTAAAGTCTGAGAGAGAAGAGAATGAGTTTCAATTGTTTCTCTGTTTGAGCCGGGAGATTCCTGCATAGAGTGCAGTCGAATTCATCTGCATAGAGTGTGTTGATGAGGCTAGACAGTTAAACTCTTATTCTCATTCACCCAAAAGTGGTGCGGATTGATAGATCCGTGCAGGAGAAGTGCAAGCTGAATTTGAAGTCTCACTAGTTAGTCTGAGCACAGGAAGGTAGGGATTACTGTGGCTGCAAGTGCACAGGATCTGAAGGACTCAACACTTTGAGAGTTGTTGAGGGTCAAGCACGAGAAGTGTGTGAAAAGTCTCTGAAGGGATCGGAGTCGACAAGCTCAGGAGGGATAGTTCCTTCGTGATTCCGTGAAGGAGGACCAAGAGAAGGTTCGAACTGGAAGAATCTTGGAAGCGAAAGGATTCCTCAAGGAGGAGGAATCGATGACCAGTCTTGCAGGGGGGAAATCCGCGAAGACCTGACGACCGCCAGATCTGGGAGAAGTTGCGCGGGAGTTAGTCCTTAGACACAGGAAGGAAGAACCAAGGGCCATCGGGATTCGGTCATCGGAGTTTGTGGAGGTAAGAGTTTACACTTGTTGAAATCGCGATTAGCGATTTCCCGAAACCGTTGGAGCCATTGATCACTACGGGGACACGTGGCACAAGATCCCGGGAGGTCGGGATTCGACATTCAGGAATTCTCAGTGCAAAGGGATTATGACCGGTGAAATCGCGATCACGCGATTCCCGATAGGGCGGAGAGAGAAGGCGACGTGACAAGGAATTGGTGCATGTGCGCATCGGAGTTCGGGGTTCGGGGATTTGTGGTGCAAATGAATCTCGGCATCACGTACGTCGATTTACCGATAGGGAAATCCCCGACGGGAACGGAGAGTGTTGACTCTTTGACTCATCGGGTTTCGGGGTTCTGAGTAGCACGAGAACCTTGCACACAGGTTTCGCGATAACGCGAAACCCAATTTCCCGAGAAGACTAACGAGATATCAATAGAGCATCCTGTGGGTGACAAAAGGTTCCGATACAGAATCTGAAGGGCATTGCATATCTTCGGGGCCGAGGTCAGAGAAGGTCCTGGTGGAAGCGGGGCGCGTGGGTGGTGCGTGCTGCACCAGAGTCGTATCAGAGTCGGAAAATCTTTTCTTTCAGTAGCAGAGAGAAGAGAAGACATCATGCCGTCGAGGAGAGAAAGGCAATCGCCTGATTGAGAAGACGGGGATGCGCAAAGAAGAGGTAGGCCAGCAGGAAATCCAGAGATAGAAAGACAAATGCGAGATCTTTGAGCAAGGCTTGAGGAGATGGAGACAACACAAAGACGCGGAGCTGGTGCTGGGGATCTTAGTGATTCCGAGGTTGAAGAGGAAGCTGGACATGCAGAAGAGGTCACAGCAGAGGATGCATCAACGGAGTGATTGATAAAATCTATCGCTAGGATGAGTTCAAAGACGAAAATGGACATTCCAGCTTATGAAGGAAGCCTGGATGCAGAAGAGTTGCTGGACTGGATCAGAGCTCTTGACACCTACTTCGACTATGAAGATATCGAAGAGGATAAGAAGGTAAGTCATGCTATTACCAAATTTAAGGGACATGCAGCGTTGTGGTGGGATGAGCTACAGGCGGATAAACGTTCCAAAGGCAAATAGAAGATTAAAAGCTGGGATCGGATGATTGCTAAAATAAAATCAAAATTCATCCCCAGAGATTATCACATCACACTGTTTAGGCGAATGCAGAACCTGAGGCAGAAGTTGATGATGGTGAAGGAGTACACCGAAGAATTTTACAAGCTCAATATCCGAGCAGGTCATTGGGAGAGCGATGATGAGAAGGTAGCCAGATATCTGAATGGTCTAAGGTATGACATTCAGGATGAGTTAAGCATGGCAACTATCAGGACAGTTGAGGATGCTTATCAGATGGCTCTGAAAGCTGAGGAGAAGCTGAGCCGTAAGCAAGGACAGTGAGGACGAGGCAAAAGTCAAACTAGAAGCAAGGAATTTTCCCAAGAAAGAAATCAAAAGCCCAAGGAGGAATGGAAGAAACCTCAGGGTAAGATTGAAAGAGGTGGAACCTCACAGCGAGGACAACATATAGAGCATGGTGGCAGTTATGTTGATGCCAACACTTTTCCTCGTACTAGAGGTAGGGGAAGAGGCAGAGGAGGAGTTATCACATGTTTTACATGTGGGAAGGATGGACATAAAGTCGTTGATTGTCCAGACAGGAATATGGACAGAGGAGAAGCTCACATCGCAGAGGCGTGATGTTGAGATTGAAGACACCGGAAGTGGGAGGTCGTTGACGGTGCATAAAATTCTTTTAACACCCGAGAAAGAGGTGGAGGACACAGCTCAGAGAACCAGATTGTTTAGGACCACGTGCAAGACCAAGGGCTGGAAATGAAAGGTTATTGTGGACAGCGGAAGCACCGACAATCTCGTTTCAACCGAGATGGTAGAAAAGCTGGAGTTGGATACGACTGATCACCCGAGTCCATACAAAGTATCATGGCTGCAGAAGGGACATCAGGTGAGTGTCACTAAATAATGTTTAGTTGATTTCAAAATGGGTGAATATAGGGATAAGGTCCTATGTGATGTTATTCCCATGGATGTATCTCATGTATTATTGGGTAGACCATGGCAATATGACCGAAATGTGGTTCATGACGGGAGAATGAACACATACACTTTGGAGAAGGATGGGATGACACATAAATTGCTTCTGATAAAGGATAAGGAGGTGAAGCAGGAAGTAAGCAATACCATACTTCTCATGAGTGGGAAGGAGCTGCTTACAGAGATGGAGAAGAAGGAAGATCCACAATTCTTTGTGGTCAGGAAGCCGAGAATTGTCCTGACTAACACAAGAGTGGACGACTTGCCAGAGGAGATTCAGGAACTACTGGGAGATTTCATTGACATCATCATGGATGGATTACCTCATTCGTTGCCACCGATGAGGAGTGTGAGTCACCACATAGGCCTCATACCAGGAGCAAGTTTTCCAAATAAGGCCGCGTACAGATTGACGCCACAGGAAAATGAGGAAGTCAAAAGGCAAGTGCAATATTTGTTGGACAAAGGATTAGTCAGGGAGAGCTTGAGTCTGTGTGTTGTACCGACAGTGCTTAGTCCAAAGAAGGATGGAGGCTGGAGAATGTGTACAGACTCCAGAGCGATAAACAAAATCACCATCAGGTATAGATTTCCACTGCCGAGAATGGATGATTTGATGGATTTCCTGAGTGGGGCAAATTATTTTTCAAAGATTGATCTGAAGAGTGGATATCACTAGATTCGCATGAGAGAGGGTGATGAATAGAAGACAACAGTCAAAATGAACGAAGGTTTGTACGAATGGCTGGTCATGTCGTTTGGTTTGACAAATGCGCCGAGCACATTCATGAGACTGATGAATGAAGTCCTGAGGGAATTCATCGAGAAATTTGTAGTCGTATATCTGGATGATATATTGATCTACAATAAGACAAAGGCTGAACATTTGAAACATTTGGCCATAGTGATGAGAAAGCTATAGCAGGAGAAGCTGTTGATAAACATGAAGAAGTGTTCCTTCATGAAGACAGAGCTCATTTATTTGGGGTTTGTTATTTCATCGAATGAATTGAAGATGGATCCAGAGAAAGTGGAAGTGATCAATAATTGGCCATCACCCAAAAATGTTTTTGAGGTGAGGAGTTTCCATGGTTTGGCTAGTTTCTACCGAAAATTCATTAGGAATTTCAGTGGAATTAGCGCAGCGATGATGGATACAGTGAAGAAGCAGCATAAGACTTTTAACTGGACAACAGAGGCTGAGAAAAGCTTCAATCTGTTGAAGCGGAAGATCACAGAGCAACCAATTCTGGTATTGCCTGATTTCCAGAAGACATTTCAGGTGAAATGTGATGCGAGCGGATATGCTATAGGAGCGGTCTTGAGTCAGGATGACAGGCCAGTTGCATATTTCAGCGAGAAGCTAGATGACGCCAAGCTGAAATACTCCACATATGATAAAGAATTTTATGCCATCATACAAGCATTGAAAAAGTGGAGGCATTACTTGATACCCAAGGAATTTGTTATGTACAGTGATAATCATGCATTGCAGTTTGTGAGTCAACAGGAGAAGTTGAATCAGAAACATGCAAAATGGGTAGAGTACATGTAGAATTTCACATTTGTAATTAAACACATTTCAGGGACTGCTAATAAAGTGGTTGATGCTTTGAGCAGGAAATGTTTACTGTTGTAGGAGTTCTGAGTCAAGACATTGGGTTTTGAAAATCTCAGAGATATGTATGCAGGAGATGCGGAATTTGCAGAGGCATACGAGGCAAATGAGAATTCAATTCTCAGGGATCGGAGTCCGTGGATAGACTACATGATCCAGGAGGGATTGTTGTTCAGAGGAAATCAATTGTGTATTCCAAATTGCTCCATGAGGGAGAACCTGCTAAAGGAGAAGCACAGCGGTGGACTAGCAGGACACTTTGGTCATGACAAAACATTTGCAAAGTTGAGCGAATCGTATTTTTGGCCAGGCATGCGAACTGATGTCAAGAGGTTTGTTGACAAGTGTCGAATTTGTCAACATTCGAAGGGCCGGAAGCAGAATGTCGGTTTTTATCAGCCATTGCCCATACCCGAGAGGCCATGGAAGACAATTAACATGGATTTTGTATTGGGTTTATCGAGGATGCAGAGAAGACATGATTCCATATTTGTGGTAGTAGACAGGTTTTTGAAGATGGCACATTTTATTCCATGCCAGAAAACCAGCGATGCGACTCACATCAAAAATTTGTTTTTCAAGGAGGTTGTTAGACTTCATGGATTGCCGAGAAGCATAGTCTCGGACAGGAATACAAAATTCATAGGTCATTTTTGGAGGACGCTATGGAAGAAGATGGGAACTAATTTGGCATTTAATTCAGCTTATCATCCGCAAACGGATGGACAAACGGAAGTGGTCAACAGAATTCTGGGGGATCTATTGAGAAGCTTGGGGATAGAGCACCACAGCAGTTGGGACCAGATATTACCACAGGCAGAGTTAGCGTACAACGATTCGGTGAATCGGTGTACAGGCAAAATCCCATTTCAGATTGTGTATGGGACACAACCAAGGGGAGTTTCTGAACTCAGGGAGTCAGAATAGGCTACAACTAGTAGTGCGAGTGCAGAGGAATTTGCTGAGGCGATGCAGGAACTTCACAACAGGGTGAAGCAGTGACTGATAGACTCAAATCAGGAATACAAACGCAGAGCAGATCAACATTGGAGATAACTTCGGTTCGAAGTTGGGGATCTTGTTCTAGCACACTTGAGGAAGGAAAGGTTCCCAAGGGGAACATATAATAAGCTCAAAATGAAGAAAATCGGACCCTGTAAAGTCCTGAAGAAAATTGGAGAAAATGCGTATGAGATTGAGTTGCCTGATGACATCGGGATAGCTCCGATATTTAATATTTCGGATTTGTACCCATACAGGGCTGGAGAAGCAGAAACTGGAACTGAAGAACCATTGATCCAGTGGTAGAAACAATTACCAGTAGCAGAAAAGCCGCAGATGGAGTACATATTGGATAAGCGAGTGGGAAAGAAGACCAGGCAGAAGCAGTACTTTGAGTATCTGGTCAAATGGAAGAACCACCCAGTGGAGGATGCTAGCTGGGAGACAGAAGTAGTGATACAGAAGCATGGACAGACCGTGCAGGAGCTCATGGACAAGAGCCCATGAAAATTTTCAAGCCGAGGAGTATGATGCAGGAGCATAGCCAACTCATCAAGGAGCGTCGCCCAAGACAAGCGAGCCAGCATAGAAGACGACGAACAGCTGGACAAGGCCAGCCGAACCTTTTTGAATTTTCATTAAAGATGAAGCGCCATATCCTTCAATGAAACATTTATGAAGGAGCGCCTGTTGTATTATATCAAACCTCGAGCTTTACGCTCTTTTCTGAAGTAGATAGGAAGGCATTTAATAGATTTAATGCAGGTAGATAGATTTTTAAGTCTAGATTAGACAGTTTTAGAGTTCGAGAGGGAAACGGGATATAGACACCCTCCTTTGTACATTGTAACATATCGAGATCATTTAGAATTCATTCATTCAGGAGAAGAAGAGAGAGTAAGCAGAGAATTTGTGAAGAACAACCATGTACAGATGTTTTTGAATTAATAGAAGAAAATATTTGATTCAATTTCATGTTTGGTGTTGTTTCTCTGAGGGTATGTTGTTTATGTGCTCTTGACTGAAGGTTTTCCTTGTATGCATTTGCTTTGAATATGATGTGCATGTGATTTTATAGGTTTAACTAAAGTCTGAGAGAGAAGAGAATGAGTTTCAATTGTTTCTCTATTTGAGCCGGGAGATTCTTGCATAGAGTGCAGTCGAATTCATCCGCATAGAGTGCGTTGATGAGGCTAGATAGTTAAACTCTTATTCTCGTTCACCTAAAAGTGGTGTGGATTGATAGAGCCGTGCAGGAGAAGTGCAAGCTGAATTTGAAGTCTCAGTAGTTAGTCTGAGCACAGGAAGGCAGGGATTACTATGGCTGCAAGTACACAGAATCTGAAGGACTCAACACTTTGAGAGTTGTTGAGGGTCGAGCACGAGAAGTGTGCGAAAAGTCTCTGAAGGGATCAGAGTCGACAAGCTCAGGAGGGATAGTTCCTTCGTGATTCCGTGAAGGAGGATCAAGAGAAGGTTCGAACCGGAAGAAGCTTAGAAGCAGAAGGATTCCTCAAGGAGGAGGAATCGACGGCCAGTCTTGCAGGGGGGAAATCCACGAAGACCCGATGACCATCAAATCTGGGAGAAGTTGCGTAGGAGTTATTCCTTAGACGCAGGAAGGAAGAACCAAGGGCCATCAGGATTCGGTCATCGGAGTTTGTGGAGGTAAGAGTTTACACTTGTTGAAATCGCAATTAGTGATTTCCCAAAACCGTTGGAGCCATTGATCACTACGGGGACACGTGGCACAATGTAATGCCCATAAACATATATCTAACATTGTTATCTTCACGAGCAATTATTTCTTAATAGCATAATACAATATATATCCAACATAATATCGATCTTTATACCAGCAACTTAAACAATTTAGATTCATCAAATAATAACAAATTCATAGCAGAATAAATAAATGCATTATTCAACGGGGTACCTGATTCTGATGCTATTTCTGTTGCCAGCTGTTGCTGCTCTCCTGCTACCTGCTACTCAACCCAGTCCTGTTGCAACACAAAAAAAAAAAAATTGCCCAAAACCATTGTCCACCCTGCCAACTAGGAAAACGACCTAGCTCCAGGATATCTACGAATATCCTGGCCCTCCAAGCCCAAAACCTCTAGAAACCCCGGTCACTGTGTCAATCCCAACCACAAATCTCTCCCTGGTCCAAGACTCAGAGTTCTCCCCCCAAAAAATCCTTCTCCCCTTCTCCAATGAATGAATCCCCAAATATCCTTCTCCACTCCCTTATGCCTCCTTCACCGCCCTTCCTGCATTAACTTCCCCCACCAAATACCTTATCGCTTTATTAATACCTTATCCATTCATTTAAATATATTATCCCATTTAC
>ML783065.1:311506-407612 GCA_009831015.1 Picea engelmannii
ATTAATCAATTAATTAATTAATAATCAAATTAATCATTAACCCTTAATTAAAGAGTTAATCATACTTAAACTAATCATAATAAAAAATAATTAATTAATAACAGATAATTAGTTAAGGTTATTTAATAATTAATTATAGTTTATCTAATTTTTAGGATTATTTATTAAATTAATCATCTTAATAATTAAGGGTCATTACACACAAGATCCCGGGAGGTCAGGATTCGGCATTCGGGAATTCTCAGTGCAAAGGGATTGCGACTGGTGAAATTGCGATTATGCGATTCCCGATAGGGCGGAGAGAGAAGGCGACGTGGCAAGGAATTGGTGCACGTGCGCATCGGAGTTCGGGGTTCAGGGATTTGTGGCGCAAATGAATCTCGGCATCGTGTACACCGATTTCCCGATAGGGAAATCCCCGACAAGAACGGAGAGTGTTGACTCTTTGACTCATCGGGTTTTGGGGTTCTGAGTAGCACAAGAACCTTGCACACAGGTTTTGCGATAACGCGAAACCCGATTTCCCGAGAAGACTAACGGGAGATCAATAGAGCATCCTGTGGGTGACAAAAGGTTCCAATACGGAATCTGAAGGGCATTGCAGCTCTTCGGGGTCGAGGTCAGAGAAGGTCCTGGTGGAAGCGAGGCGCCTGGGTGGTGCGTGCTACACCAGATTTTATTCAGAGCCCAGTAATCAATGCAGAGTCGCCAGGTTCCATCTTTCTTCTATACCAACAGGATTGGGCTCCCACAAGGTGATCAGCTGGGATGGATGTGCCCCTTTTGGAGCAGTTCTTGGATTTGTCACTCGATCTCCTCATTCTCTAAAAAAGAGCGACAATAGACTGGCCCATTGGGCACTGGTGCACCGAGGGTCAAATCAATGGTTTTCTTGACCTGACAGTGTAGAGGTACCCCGGTAGGTGAGGAGAAGATATCTGAGTATTCTTCCACGACCTTATCTACTTGCTTCTGTTGTGTGGAGAGGTCAACCATGGCCGTAGAGACCTTGGATGTGGCTGTGATCTTTCGCTTATTCTGAGAGCGAATCATGAAGAAGACAAACTTCCCCATCTGAGAGATGACCTTCCTACATTTCTTAGCATAGATCAAGGAAATAGCACTAGGTGGGATTGCCTTGGGTATCCTGTACAATTTTCTGTTCAAAGTAATAATAACACTATGAGGCCTAGAATCATATACAACATGAAATTTCCATAAATAAGTTTGGCCCAAAAGAACATCACAAAATTTGAGAGGAGCAACATCACACAACACCTCGTTTTTGAAGGGCTTGATGTCATATGACAGTCAACACTGTTGGCTGATGCGGAGATTGCTTCATTGGTGGAGCCATCCAATGGTGTAGGGTTGTGGGTGAGGCATTGTGGGTAGGACTAGCTACTTGATGACCTCTGCAGAGATGAGGTTCTTTGGGATACTGCTATCAACGATGAAGTGCAATAGGGTGCCTTTTACTCACATTTGTGAATGGAAGAGGCACTCTTCTTATTCTTGCTCATCTGGTTCACCAGGCTGGATCTTGGTGGTAGAAACGGTGGCACTGGGTTCCATGTTGATGATCTGTCTTCCCCTTTCTGGTTCGGGCTCAGAGTCAGAATATGCATCTGATTAAGAGGATTTCACTTCAACCACCAACGACTACTTTGAGAGACAATCAGTAGTGTTATGCCAAGGGCTCTTATGGAAGTCACACTACTTCCTGGTATCTGCCTTTGTCTTTCTAGTGTCCTTATTTTCTTGTCGCTTGGACTGCTTGTCCTAGCTTTTATTGTGAGGGGTTCCCAGGCCCAAATTGTCACGTCTTTTGTTTGAGATTCTTCTCGATTTTGACGACATATTGGTAGGCTGCGCCCAAGGATGAGATGTTTAGAAATTCCATTTTGGTCTGGATGTATCTATGCAGAGAACCACGATACTTGAGCAATGTATGGAAGATATTTGTGAAATCTGGCACTACTTGGTCTCTTTCTTACTACAGTGTGGTCCATTTGGTATATAAGTCATCATAACTTCTGACAGGGTAGTATTGTTCCTTAATAGCATCCCTGAATGAATCCCAGGTGGTTGTGACTGTAAATAATGAGGGTTCCTCTGTTTCCTTTTGCTCATAGAACGTTTCCCGCCAATCATTGACATGGTGGACAGCTTTGAGGAGCCCAAAAGTAATATTTTCTCTATTCGAGAAGTTATGGACAGAAAAAAATACCCTTCTAGAAGATTCAACCACTTGTCTACAACATCTACGTCTATCTGACCTTCCAATATAGGAATATCAAAGTTTATTTGTAACTTGAAGGGGGTGGCACCTCCGCTCGAAGAAGATGCTTTGCCTATTGGTAGCCGCCAAAGGATTTGAGTGAAACTATCCATCATCTCATTCCTCTGTTGCGTGAGGGATTCCTCAATCAATAGTTTGAAAGGATATCCTATCCCATCATCTTTCTTTTCTCCTGTCATGAGAGATCGCTTGGGCGTGTGAGAGCTCAAGACCCAACTCTTTGTACTCTGACCTCGTTGGGGACATGCATTAAGACGACAAGGAGAAGACTGCTCTAATACCACTGATCCATATTTTATGAGAAGAAAGAAATCAATACAGATTCTTAACCCAAAATAAAAGAGATACAGTATAACTGGTTTTCTATTCAATAATGAAATAAGATGAAACTGTAAAATGTAGCGGAAACAAGCTTGCTGGAATGGTGGCGGCTTATCTCTGAGAAGAGATGTGATGGCTGCACTCATTCACAAGAAGATGATTACAATGAGGCCCTGAAGGCATTTTACAATAAACAGGAATTCCAAAAACCCTAGACATCCAAAAACCTAACCCTAGGAAATGAAGCGCCAAAAGTCATTTGGGCCCCATTTGGGTAAGTTAGTACATTAACTTCATGGGGTCGTAACATTTGCATACAATATCCATTGGAAAGGTATCGTCGAGGAGATTCATTTTAGGGCCTCAATCATGCCTTCATCTATCATTGAGTTGGGACTATCCCGAAAAACCTTCATTTAGGCCCTCAAAATGGCCCCGGAAGTGAAAACTACTAAAAATAGTAAATTGCCAAAATTGCCAGAAAGTTGTTTTGAGCTAGTTGGAAAAGGTGGGTGGTCAACGATATCCATATGGATCAAAGGAGCTGACAAAAAATAAATAATTCCGCTAGATCCAAAAGAAGTCAAAACATGAGTTGAGACATGGGACGAAGCTCACGAAACCCAACGACTATACCAAGTAATGAATGAGAAAAAAGATAACGCTGAGCTAAATAGTGAGGGAGAAATACTCATCAAGTCTCCATTGTCAATAGGCCATAACTCAGATACACATTTATAAAATTGGAAAATGGAAAATTATGAATCAGAAGCCAAAGAATGTTAGTCGATAGAAGCAATACCATTAAGGCGATCCAAATCATGCTTCTCAGTACAAGTGATACCTATTGTGGTTGAAAGAAAACTCAATCAGACACCAACACATTCATAGAAAAAATAATCTTTACAGTTCAATGAAAGAAACTCTCCACTAATGCATGTCGATGAGTTTTCCAATTCAGTCGAAGATCAAGGGAGAGTACAAAATCTAGTTAAATATTTGACAGGAAAATCCTCCCGGTGGTGGGAGACTCATGCGACTCGATTGAAAACATGGAATAATACCACCCTTTACTTCATTGAAATATTTTTTTTGGGGGGGTGGGGGGGGGGGAATTATCATCCAATACTGAAATGCTGACTTTTAAACCTGAGTTTGACCCAGTCACTCACATCCAAAAATGTGAGAAGGAATGGAGGAAAGAAAGCTACAAATATGAGAGAGTGTAGCCTTACATGTTTCCAAACACATTGGACGACATACCCCCAAAATGGTATAAAATTGAGGAAGCATGTAGACACACATTTGACTATAATGATATAAAACATAACTTCCTTAAAGACTTCAAATTCAAACCTAAAGAGACACTGTTGTAGGATGCAACAAGATAGATAAAAAAAATCTTAGAACAAACAAGTCCCCAGGTGATTAAAAAAAAAGGAAAAGATAAAGTCAACATGGGCTCGACTTCAACTTGTAATTTAATATTGACACATAATACAAATAATATCATATTTTTTCGAATAGACATGGAAAACACAAGTTTTCCAGGACAAATATTTCGATGGAATAAAAACTATCCAAGAGTACAAAACTATGTAAAAACATTGTACTTTGTGACCAAGGAACAAAAGGAAGAGAAAGACAATATATAAAAACATGATTTACTATCGAGTTATAATCAAGTTGTCAAAGGAGAACGCCAATTGGATGAGTCAAAAGTGCACAAATGGACTAATGCAGAAATTAAAACCAAAGAATTCAACAGTTCAATAGATTATCGATAAAAAATGGCCAGAATAGGTGATTATTGGTCCAACAAGAAAACCATGTAAATAGTCTACCTACTAAAATAATACCAATATGTTTTTTCAAGTGACTACAAAGATGTCAAAGGATTGGTACAAGACTGGGTGAAACAAAAATATACCTCATCCCTGGCGCCAAACCTATCAAAAAAGGGCCATACAAGTTAACACACAAACACAATCCCATTGTCCAAAAATAAATCGAAGCAATGCTAGCTACCAGAATTATATATCCCATTGACAAGTCAGAATTGGAAATCCCCATTGTGATGCAACCCAAGAAGAATGACCAAAATGAATTAAGAATCTGTGTTGAATTTCATGGATTGAATAAACTCACAATGGTCAATCCATTCCTGATGCCATTTACTGATGATATTATTAATGAAGTAGCAAGACATGAATGTTACTCATTCACCGATGGCTTCTCTGGATACAATGAAGTTCCTATAGAAGAGGAAGGCCAAAAAAAAACTACATTTTTTTTTCTTCTGAATTTGGATCATTCACATACAAAGTCATGTTGTTTGGCCTAAAAGACACCCCACCAGTATTCTCTAGGATAGTGGTAAAGACATTTCAAGAATATATTTATAAAACATTGGTTGTGTATTTCGACAACTTGACTATCTATAGCCTACTAAAAGACCACATCTAATGGTTACGAATGATGCTGCAAAGGTGCAAACAAATCCAATTGTCTTTAAAAATTAAAAAGTGCATCTTTGCCACACCCATAGGAATATTGTTGGGCCATTATATTGTATCCAAGGATGGGATAAAAGTCAACATGGCCAAAATTAAAATCATCCTCGAATTGAAACCACTAGTCAACCAGAAAAAAATCAAAATATTCCTTAGAAACATGGGGTATTAAAAAACGTTCATTCAACACTACTCCAACATCACGTTCCCAATCAATGAACTCTTAAATAAATAAGTCGAGTTCTAGTGGAGCCAAGAATGTGACAAATATTTTGAACTATTCAAAAAAAAATTGGTAGAAGCGCCCATCCTATGATTTCTATATTGGTCAAGGAAATTTCATGTCCATGTCTAAGCCTCAAATGTCATTTTTGGCATGGCCTTATCCCATCCATATGATGACATGGTTTACCACCTAAATGCATACACCAGTCATAAGCTAAATAAAGAAAAAATGAACTATTCGACGACCGAATGAGAAGCCTTACAATGACTTTTTCCCTGCAAAAACTTTGACACTATCTATTAGTAAATCCATTTACATTATTCGCAGATCATGAAGCACTGAAATATCTAGTCAATAAACTAGTCCATCAAGGGAAAATTTATCTATGGCTACTACTCTTTCAAGAATTCGACATCGAAGTAGTAGTCTGACTATGAAAGAAGAATGTTTTCCCATATCATTTTTCCCAACTTGAAATGGGGGAAGATCCAATAGGGACAGTTGATGATTTATTGGATGTGAATCTATTGAAGGTTGAAGAAGTTCCCAAAGAACTAGAACATATTGTGTTTTTTCTAGAAGAAGGGAAAGCACCTGAAGATCTCCCAGCCAATAAATGAAAAAATCCTAGCCATTAAAGTTGCACCATTCAATATCATGAATGGATAAATTTACAAGCTAGGACTCGACAAAATTCTGCGAATATGTGCATTAGAGAATGAATGTGGAGGCATCATTAATGAAGCACACACAAGACCAACAGGAGGTCACTTTCAAGCCGACACGACAGCTACGAAAATCCTTCAAGCCAGTGTTTGGTGGAAAAATTTACACAAAGACTATTGAGAACAAGTAAAGAAATGTGACAAGGTCAAAGGATAGGTTGACCATTGTGGAAGAAATAAATTCCCTTGCACTCAATAAACCCCAGTTTACCATTTGAAATCGAGGATTATGATTTTTTCAGTCCTTTCCCCAAGAGAGAAAAAAGGTCGGGAGAAAAATACATTCTTACAATCATCGAATACCTAACAAAGTGGGAATAAGTAGAACCAATCAAGAACTGCACAAAGGAAACAACCACAAAATTCATTTACAAAAATATAGTAACTAGATTATGTTGCCCCTTGACAATAATCAGTGATCAAGGAACCCACTTAATCAATAGTACAATTGAAGTATTTCTAAGAAAATTTATGATCAACCATAGGAAAACAACTACATATCACCCAAAAGCTAATGGATCTTTTGAGTCTTTTAACAAAACATTACATAAGGTCCTAATGAAAATATATGGACTTGATATAGATGATTGGGATGATAAAATTCCAACCATACTGTGGGCATACCGAACAACATACAAAATATCGACTGGCTAGATGCCCTTCAAACTAGTCTATGGTCAAGCAGCAGTGGTCCCACTACATTTATGTGAAAAATCACATTAGATAGCCCATGTCCTAGAATTTGATTGTGTGTTGAATACAAGACAAAACTTCTACCAACTTAACCAATTATAAGAAGAAAGGATGTTGGCACAACAACATCAGGAAATTCAAAAGAGTCAACAAAAAGCTTGGGATGATTGACACCTTAAGAAGAAAAACATCAATAATGGAGACTTGGTAGTGCTATATGAAATTTGAGTAAAAGGTAAACCAAGCAAGCTAGATACTGCATGGTTGGGTCCATACATGGTTGAGGACATTCGACCCTCAGAAAAATTACAGTTGAAAACATTGCAAGGGAATGCCTTCAAGAAACTAGTTAATGGGGTCCATGTGAAAATATATCACACATAGAAATCTAAAGTCTTGCTAGTGGAAACCTCTTTGGGGGTGCTAGTAGGAATCAACTTGGTCAAAAACATTTGGGGCGATCTAATTCAAAATTAAATCTAATAGAGAAAAATAAAAACTAAAACAAAGACAAGACAAAGCAATAAAAGTAAAAGAAAGATTAAGAGCATACAAATCAAGGAACTGAAATTACGAAAGCAATACACAAGTTGGTTAGTAGAAAGGTACAAATATTGATCGGCAAGCTATAAAGCATATGGCTGTCTCAAAATACATCCATTCACAAATAAATATTTGAAGATGAGAAGATAACAGATTCCATGGGAAATAATCAGAGAAGAAACCCAAAAGGAAAATAAAGTTTTTCACCTATGCAAGGATGATTTTAGGGGCTAAATTTTGCTCATGGGCTAATTTTCCATGGTTTTTCCAAAAATGAGATTTGTTATTTTAAAAATGATTCACCCAAATACTATAGGATAAAATTATTTTATCTTATAAATTGCCAAAATTTTATAAAAACTATATAAAATCCTTAGAAATTTGAATATTTTTACAAAAATATCACCAATCATTTATAGTTGGCATATGAAGGATTAGTAGGATTCGCCAAGGTTTCTACATTTTAAAATAATTTTCCATCCTTAAAATCATCCCTGCACATAGGAAATATTTGTTCCATTGCTTGAACAAGATAACCATTCGATCAATCAAAAGAGTAGAACATCATTCAATAAAACAAAAACCTCATAAATATGAATTTTGAAGATCAAGCAAGAAGGAAAAACCTCAAAAAAGAAATAATGAAAACAAGAATTCAAGAAAAAAAGATGATCCAAGTGGATATCAATGGCCACCTACCTATTCCACTGGCTCAAAGAACATTTTCCATTTTGGGAATTTTTTTACAGTTTTTCGAGTCCCAAACTTCTGGGGTCATTTTGAGGCCCTAAATGATGTTTTTTGGGCTCGAAAGTGCCCAGCAAGTAGCCAAAGGTAGTTGCTAGGACAAAAAAATTATGTACTCCTAGACTGTACCTTTCCAATGGTGTATCGAGTGCCCCAAACGGAGATGGTATGCAAACTTTACGCCCTCGGGAAGTTGATGTATCAACTACCCCCATCTAGGCCCTCAAACCTTTTGGTGTTCCATCTCTCGGGGTTAGGGTTTTGTATGTTTATGGTTTTCTCATTTATGTTTTATGTTAAAAAGGCCTTTTGAGCCTCATTGTACTCATCTTCTTGCGAATGAGCATAGTTGTCACATCTCTTCTCAGAGATAAGTTTCCACCATTCGAGCAAGTTTGTTTCAGTATACATTTGTATAGTTTCCGTAGGTTCTCTTTATTAATAGAAGTCAATTTTTATAGTATCTTGTGTGTTTCTTTTCTATACATATGTATTTCATTTCATTCCATTTATAAATCTAGATCACAAGATTATCCTAACCAAATAAAGAATGTACTCAAAAGGTCGAGCATTCATCGAATTGATAGAAAAATAGAGAGAAACATGGTCGAACGCTTTGACTAGAGGTTTCTGACCATTTATATGGATCGACACTACCAAGAAACCCAAAACAATATCTCTCAAGTCAAGTGCACACCCTAAGTAACTAAAATCGATAGATTCAATGTGACCAAGCAACGAGAATGCATTAATTCCATTAGTGCTCGATAGGACAACTTTGACCACCATGCCGTTATCGGCGTAGAAGTCACCTCATACAAAAAAATAATTAATTTTGACAACAACATCAAGATAAATGAATTAATATCTTCGCTGGAATAATTAAAGTCCTTGCTCCATCTTCTACATATAAATTTGGACAAAGCATAAAACTTCGCCTGACTTATGCTTACACCTGAGAATTCACACAATGTTATAACCCTAAATTGCACCATACATGTATACCTGGAATCAGGCCATCTAACTTGTTATATTTGCCAAGACATCACTGAAAAATCTCTTCAAAAAACCATTGCTTTGAAGGTGTACGTGCCCTGCACCACTACTGCTCGCGTACACATGCTTTCTGACCCACTATAGCCCGCATACACTCACAATATATCACAAAAAGTGGAAAATTGCATAGGATACTAGTTTCTGGGCCGTTAAATAACCGTTTGACTGCCCATAGCTAGTCACCCCAACCGTTACTATCCATTTTGGCCTATAAAATAAGGGGTTGGGGTACCATTGCAAGAGAGAAGAACGAGAACAAAGAACTCTTCCCATTTTATCAATCCCCCTTTGCCCCAATTGCAAATCCCTTTTCTATTTCCCTAAGAGAGAACTGAGGAGGAGGAGAAGACGGGAAAGCAGTTGGTAAATGGTGAAGAGGAGCCCAGGACCAAGTTCGAGGAGCAGTGTCGGTCTCATGCTGTAAATGAATTTTGTGAGATTAATATAAAGAAGTACTTTTTCCATCCCGCCAAATGACGTCTTAAACTTATATGATTAGTTTACATTTCTTGTTTATGATGTCTAACCCACTAATCCATATGTAGAATGCATGCTTGTAGTTTCTTGTTTGTATTTTGAGGAATGCAAGTCAGCCTTGGGAGGATATTTGCAGTCAGGAAACAACRAAGAAAAAAGGGATCGACACTGGACGCAGAGTTTAAGGTAGGTCTACCAGATGCCTCTCTCTTGTCTTTTATGTATGATTGTGGGGTAATGTTGGGATAGTGATTAAAAGTAAGAGACTTTAGACAGTTTGCTCTGCCTACACTTTAGACCCTTTGTGTAGTCCGTAGAGGGGTTTTCCCTCTGTAGCAGAATTGGCGACCATACTTGGGAAGACTCTAGGGTCTTTGGGGATATTTATTTTGGGTGATTTGAATCAATTCATTTCATGTTTTCTGATTTTCTGTGATCTTTTGTGTCTTTAAGGGATGTTGGTATTCCATACCAGTACTCCCTGCATGTGCTGGACTGTTGTTTTTTCATTTTTTTGAGGAGTTATAGAGGTGTATGCGTCCTGTAGTGGGCCTGCACATGTGCATACATTCCCTACCCTTGGAAAGCTCGCGTACATATGCTAGCTGTTGAAGTGTCAGTAACATGCCTATTGAGAAAAAAAATTTAAAAAGAAGAGGAAGTCATCCTCTTCCCTGTCAGGAGTCGCACTCCTCAGGGGTTTTCATGATCTAGTAATGGTCTCTGTTATAGCAGTCTGTAGCCTAGTTCTAACTTTAGTTTAGCTTTCTTTTGACCAAATATTTCTCGTGTTTTATTTAAATAGGGATTTTAGACAAGTTGGCAAGTCTGCTTTGATCTGCCTTCTTGGTATTTTCAGTGACTCCCTGCGATCTGCGATTGGGCCAGAAGCCATTTCTTGGTCCTGGATTGTCGTCATTTTTCCCTTTTTTTTCTTTGGAAGAAAAAAAAAGGATTCATTTTCAAATTTATTGTTTTAAAGCATAAAATAATAATAATAATAATCTTTCATTTCTTTGTTTGGTAAAGTAGTTTAGGTTAAGTTGCTTCATTTACCAAGGAAAAAAAAAGTTTTCTTAAGTTATTTACTTGAATGCTTAGGACATTAAGTAGCTTGTATTCGAGTGAAATATTGTTTTGAGTTTTTTCTTTTTAAATATCTGAGAAAAGTAGTTACGAAAAGTTTGGTGAAAGAGTTTCAATTGGCAAATATTTATTTGTGAAGAAAGAAGTAATTTTGTTTCCAATATCATCTTATGCTCTTCTCTTTCATCTCTTAATGAACATCACTGGTTTCACTTTCATTCCTTTTGACTTAAGACAACCACTAAAATTAACACCTAATTAAAAGTTATTAGACTTTTTGTTTGAAGGGATCATCAATTTAGTCTAGGCTAGAGCCTTGATTTAGGATTGGAGAGGAAAACTCTTCAAGGCTACAAAAACAAACGTAAGAGCCTGAGCTAGGGAGTGTTTGAAAGTCCAGTAACCATGAAATTTATCCAAGCCCCCCTCTAACACAGGGGCTAAACATGAGGTCGCGTGCGGAAAGGTAGCGGATATAACCCCTCCAAAGTTGGACCAAGAGTAGTGGGGAACACATTTAGAGGAATTATCTTGGGATTCCATTGATCACATTTTCCATGGAGATTCATGGGTATCAAATTTGTTCGAGTTTCTCAGTCATATTCTAGAAAACATTCTTTCGATAGCCTTTATAGGTTTTGAGCTTGATACCCTTCTCATTGCGGTCCACTCAACTGTCGACTGTACCTACCTGGTGACTGTTCATGCACTGGAAACCTAGTTGCCTTTATCTTAGTGACTTACGTAGGTGACTGTGTGGGTATATCATGGTACCTAGGGTAGACATTGGGCCATGATTTATAGAGTATACCTAGAGGGTGCTTCCATATTCGAGTTTCACTTGCACCGGTAAGTTGCTCTAGTGTTGGTTGTTGTAACTATTCTTCCAACTAGCTAGTGATCTGCTTGTCTTACCTCATAGGGACTTTTTCTAGTGTGTGATGGTTTTAAAAGAAGAAAAATGATTATAGAAACCCCTAGTGTGTCTTTGATCTTCTCACACAGTAGAGGATTAGGAGCTCCGCCTGTCATGAAGGCTTTTGGGCCTACCACCGGTTGATCTTGAGCCACCCCCGCCACTGCTAAGGAAAAAAATAGACCAACAAGGGTCTTTTGAGGCAATCAGGTTACAGGAAACTCAGCTTGACCCATCTCTAAGAAGAAAACATTTAATTCTAGAGGAACCGATCATTTCTAACCTCAGAGTACAATCTCTTGGTTCGTATAACTCTCCAATCAATGATATATTGGTGCCCATCATCGTACAGGTTCAACCTTACGAGCGTCAGGAAGTGTCACAGGAAATGTCAGAAACAAATGTTGCTACTTCTTTGGGTAATACTCATATTTCCTCTACGGCTGTCACTACAGGGGGTGTTCCACCTCCTAACCAACCGTCGTCGGTGCGGGCCACTATGGTATCGAATGCCTCTACCTTGGGCAATGGTATGATTATGTCTATGGAGGCGATCCTTTCACCCAGAGTACGACAGGACCTCCATTCTCATACGAGATACCTGGCTTTGGTACGAGCACTGTAATTTCCTACTCCACTCTACAAACTTTAGGTCTCGGGGTAGGGAGCTCCAATGCTCCTCTACAAGGAGATATGGGGGGCACTTCAACTCCCTATAATTCTTTCCCTTATGGAGGGGGTCATATACCTCCTTCATCCCCTTTGCTCAGCTGTTCTCACCATCATTCCACCGGGCTGAGCGTAAATTATAGTTCACTTGGGGAAGGGAGTGAAGGACTACCTTCTTATAGCATGCTATAAGGTTCAAAGCCGTTCTCTTTGTTTGGTGCATTTGGTAACAAATCTTTCTCGTCAGATGTCGTCTCGGCTGGGGGAAACCCTGGTTATGGACAAAAAAATCCTATGCAGGGTACTATTCCTGCACAAGGGGAAAACTTAGGTTCAAGTCACGCTATGGGATATAGGTTCAGGAGACACTAGTAGAGTGGTGGATACAGTAGTGCCTCTAAGACATAAGATGGTACAAGACAATGTAGTGATTGGAGGTAGTGTGTAGGGGTATTCTTTGGCACATGGTAGTGTTTAGTGGATTTGTGGAATTTTTCTGCTAGGGATACCTCTCTATGGAGTCCTTGAGCACACCTTTGAGTGGAGGTTTCCCAAGATCGATGACTAGATGGGCAAGCCTCGGGGAGAAGTATGCCCCTTGATGGTCAATCTTCATCTGGGATATCATCAGATGAGGTAAAGGGAGTAGGATAGTCGCAAGTGTGATTCCATATTTCATTATGATTTCTTGATCAGTATATTTTAACCTTGTACAATATTTACTACGAACAGATTTTCAGTAAAGAGAAGAAAAGATACAATGGAAAATACAAACATTACATAGATATTTTTCCCCTGGAAACCCAAACTAGGAAAACCAACATATTCTATATTCATTCATAGTGATACATTTCTTACAATACAATATACATATAGGAGCTAGCAACATCCAAAACCATAACCCAGTGACCTGGATTAGTCAACAAACCTAATTCCTTAATCGGAAATAGAAAAACATCGGAAAAAAACCATGTGTAGAAAAACCTCCCAACAATGGACATGAAAATCGAGGCAACACGAAAAACAAGGCAAAAATGCAACACATTTCCCAAGGAAAAAAATAATATAACACATACCCAACATTATCCCACTTGTTGTTTTCTTTGCATATAGGGGGTTACAGGGTTACATAGTCAACAATACAGGGCAACAATGCCCATGAATCCTCTACACCAAGAGAACTTATCAGTGCTCACATATTTTGTTAATGAATCTGCAACATTCTTCAAAGTGTCCACCTTCATCAACAACACTTTATTTTATTCAAACATGTCTCTCACAAAGTGATATTGAATATCAATATGCTTTGTGTTTGAATGATAATCAGGGTTCTTTGCCAGAAATATTTCACTCTAACTGTCACAATCTATCCTTACGGCTTGTTGTACCAACCCAATACCTTAACACAATCTTTGTAACCATACTTCTTCCTTACTTGCATGAGTGGCTACCATGTATTCAACTTTTTTAGTTGAAAGTGCCACTACAACGAGTCTGTTTCTCATCCAATTTATTGCTCCTCCAAACAAGTTAAATACATACCCGATTGTAGATCTCCTACTATCCAAATCTCTAGCCGATTCTGCATCCACAAAGCCATGTATATCCAACACTCTGTCCAATCCTGGTCTTCCTTGGTAGCACAATCCATAGATAACAGTGCCACACAAATACCTAAAAACCCTTTTTACTATTGTCCAATTCTCATTCCCTGGTTTTGACATATACCTTCTCAAAACTCCCACTACATGTGAAATGTCCAGTCTAGTACAGACCATTTCATACATCAAACTGCATACTGGACTCGCATATGGAACACGAGACATGTCCTCCTCCTCTACATGTGTCTTGGGACACTGATCTGCAGATAAATTTACACCAACGGGAATAGGAACCTTGATTGGTTTACATTCCTGCATATTAAACCTTTGCAATATTGTCTCGACATATTTTCTCTAATTTAACCAAAGTTTCCTCTTTTTCCGATCTCTTTTAATTTCCATTCCCAAAATGAAATTTGAAGTGTCGATATCCTTCATATCAAATTTAGAGGACAACTGAGTTTTCACATCCTGGATAATATCCTTGTTGTTTCCTATCAGCAACATGTCATCCACATACAAGACCAAATAAATCAAATGATCACCAATTAATTTAAAATACACATAATGATCCTCTTTGCTTATTGTGAATCCAAGTCCCAACATATAAGTATCAATTTTTTATAACACATCCTTGGTTATTGTTTTAAACCATACAAGGACTTTTTCAGCTTGCATACTAGCTCCTTCTTTCCCTTCACAACAAATCCTTATGGTTGCTTCATATAGATTTCTTCTTCCAAATCCCCATGTAGGAATGTTCTCTTCACATCCATCTGTTCTACTTAAAAATAAAATGCAACAACAACAGATAACAAAAATATTATAGAGGTTAACTTGGCAACGGGAGAAAAAATCTAACCAAAATCAATTCCCTCAACCTAGGAATAACCTTTTGCTACTAACCGAGCTTTGTATTTCTCCACTTTTCCTTCTACATTTAGATTCTTTTTAAATACCCATTTGCTTCCAATGGGATTTATTCTAGTCAGAAACTCCACTAGATCACAAGCCTCATTCTTATCCAAGGCTGTCATTTCTTCATCCATGGCCTTTTTCTAGAGATTTCCATCCTCTAAATCTACTACCTCCCTGACAATTCTAGGATCATCATCGGTAATAGACAAAGAAAAATTTGAACTGAAATCAGATGGAGTATACCTTTATGGTAGCCTTCTTTCTCGAACCAATCTCCTCAATACTGGAGTATTAGGATCTTCTTCTTTTGATTATTGTTCTTCTGTAGAGTCTTATTCATCATCCTTTAAATCAAACTCTATTTTCTCTAGTTCTTCCTTACTTGGTAGGAAATCTTGTTTAACAACATCCTTCATTTCTCTAAATACCACATCTCGGATATATACTACCTTCTTAGTTTCTGGGTTCCAAATCTTATAACCTTTGATACCATATTTATATCCAATAAAGATACACTTTTTAGCCTTCTTATCTAGCTTACTCATGTTTTCCTTTGGAACATGAACATATGCATCACAACCAAATACCTTGAGATGTGTGAGAGAAGCTTTCTTACCATTCCATACCTTTTGTGGAGTCTTTTCATCCATCACTGATGAGGGTGATCTGTTGACCAGGTAACATGCAATACTCACTGCCTCTGCCTAGAATTATTTCCCTAACCAAACACCACTGAGCATGCACCTTTCTTTTTCCATCAGTGTCATGTTCATCCTTTCTGAAACTTCATTCTTCTAAGGTGTATATAGAGTAGTATTCGTCCTTGATATACTGCACTTCTTACATAATTATTCAAATTCATTCCCGCAAAAATCTCCGCCATTATCTGTCCTCAACACCTTAATTATTTACTTTATTTGATTCTCAACAAGAGCCTTAAACTCTTTAAACCTGTCAAATATTTTATATTTCTTCCTGAGGAAATATATCCAAGTATTCCACGAGAAGTCATCTATAAATGAGACATAATACACATATTTTCCCAATGATGGGACTGACACAGGTCCAAAAACATCACTGTGAACTAGCTATAAAATTCCTTCTCCCTCGTTGCACCAAAGGGGAATCTTACATGATTATGCTTCCCATATACACAATGTTCAAAGAAATCAAAATCCAGAGATAAGTTGGACATAACTTCAACCATACCTTTACTTTGTAGTAGTCGAAGACCCTTCTCTCTGATATGCCCCAGTCTTTGATGCCACAGCATAACCTTTACTCCAGAGACTATAGGAGTTCTTTCTTCTTAAACTCCAATATCAGGAACAATGGAACTATTACACCCATCACTAATAGTGCTTCCTTTCATCTTATACAGAGTTCCAAATCAAACTCCCTTCAACAACACCATTGCTCCTCGAACCATCCTACAGGTTTCCTTTTCAAATATTTTATTTACCCCTGCATCATCCATTTTTCTTACATAAATCAAATTTTTGGCCAATCCTGGGATGTGAAGAACACCAGGTATTGTTCTAATCCTTCCATATATGAGCCTCAACTTGATTTTTCCTCGACCTATGATCCTGGTTGTTGATTCATCACCTAGGAAAACATTACCTCCATCATACCTTTCATATTCACAGAACCACTCCCTGTGGAAAGTTATATGAAAGGATGCACCCAAGTCAACCAACCATGCCTCATGATCTACATGTGTGCTTGAAGAAGCCAATTCCACATCCCCTCCTTCTTCCTTGGATTTCTTTTCTTCTATAGAAGGAGATTCTTCAGATCCCTTCTTTTTCTCAACTTTGGATCTACATTGATTCTTGTAGTGCCCTTCTTTTCCACATCTCCAACATACCTTTACAAAATTTCTGGGAGATTTAGATCTACCCTTAGAATTAGATCTCCCACTTGAGAACTTAGATTTCTTTCTTTCATGGGAGTGTCCTCTTGCAAATAATGTGTTTGTGCTCTGTCCTTCCATATTCTTCTGTCTCATTTCCTCCGACAACAAGGATGAGACCACTTCATCAAACTTCAAGGAAGTTGTATTACTACCTATGGCCACAACCAGACTATCCCATGAGTCTGGTAAAGAACACATTAAACTGATACACTTATCTTCATCTGAAATTTTAATCTCAACAGATGCTAACTGACTTACCACAGTATTGAAGGCGTTCAAATGATCTTCCACAGAGTCTCCATCTCTCATCCTTAGGTTATATAGCTTCTTTCTCAGGAATAGTTTATTTACTAGGGACTTAGACTGATACAACTTCCCCAACTTATCCCATAAATCTTTGGTTGTAGCTTCCTCAGACACATTTAGTAATACTGAATCTGAGAGACACAGTCGGATTGTGCTCTTTGCCTTCTGATAAAAACATTTCTAGTCATCTTTTGAAGTTCCTATAGATGCAATACATGGATCTACCATGATACATTGATCTCTGTCCACCAATAGATCTTCCATCTTGAGCTTCCACAGCTCAAAATGTTTCCCATTAAACTTCTTGATCTATGTTTTCAAATTGCTCACCATTACATTTCACCTAAAAAATCAATACCACAATCTCCCACTGTAACAAGGCTTATCACAGTCCCGAGCCAAACACTTGACCACAAAGTCATCCCCCTGAAGCCAACAAAGATCTGATACCAAATGTATATTTTAACCTTGTACAATATTTACTGCAAACATATTTTCAATAAAGAATAGAAAATATACAATGGCAAATACAAACATTACACAGATATTTTTCCCCTGGAAACCCAAACCAAGAAAACCAACATATTTTATATTCATTCATAGTGATACATTGCTTACAATGAAATATACATATAGGATCCAGTGAAAGCCAAAACCCTAACCCAATGACCTGGATTAGTCAACAACCCTAATTCCTTAACCAGAAATAGAAAACCATCAGGAAAAAACCATGTGCCGAAAAATTGCCCAACAATGGACATGAAAATCGAGGCAACACGAAAAACAAGGAAAAAATGTGACATGTTTCCTGAGGAAAAAATGCGACACTACTACTCATGCAAAGAATATAACACATACCCAACAATGCCCTTGGGGTTGACCAATGCACTAGTCACTTTCCAGTCTTGCGGGCAGTGATAGAGGCATATATGGTTGTTATTTGATGCCCTCATTATATACATCAAGACATGGGAGGTTCACCCAATCCAGTTGGATGAGATAGGTGGAATTGTGGCCATGACAAAGGTTTTTCATGTGATTAGTGAACAGAGTGCATTGGAGAAGATATTGAGTCTTTTGTATCTATCCACAATGATTTCAGTAGGCATTGGAAGTGGTGGAATTTGAATCTGGAGGTGGGATCCTGGCATTCATAAGAGTGATAGACTGCTTTAGATGATGATGAGTATTTTTAGGGTCATTGTTGAGCATTGTTATATATGTACAAGTATATTTTCCCTTTCGATACTCAGGATTGAGTCTATCCACGGGTTGGAAGACTTTAACCTCACTGAGATGCTTTGGCAATACATGATCCAAGATACTGAGTTCATTCCTTTTAGGGATTTCAGTTTGGGGGTATGGGAGAAGAGAGTGTAGTACAAGTGTGGTGATTAGTTGGTCGTGAGTAGAGTGGTGCAACATCAACATGATGATTCCTCTCAGAGATTATATTACAATGTTTGACAGCTCAGTAGCCGACAGAGATTGGATAGCCAGCTTTCGTGTTATAGAGTGTACTCTTAGGATTCTTAGGATTGGTTTCTTGAGGGTGTGGTCTCCTCAAGAGTTGACCGATTTTATGCAACTTATGATTTCCTGGATTATCAGGGGCATTCATATGGATTATTGTGTTAGCATATTGCATATCAATTCTACGAGTAGAGGGTGCTTCACATCATACAGGCCAATTTGGGACCCTAATGAATTTACCACTTATAGACATAGGTTCACATGGAGAGACTTTGTGTACGATGTGTTGGGAGATATGGAGGTGTGTACAAATCTAGCAGGTCGGGGCACACCAATCTAGCAGGTTTGATGTAGCCTTTGCCCAATTCTGAGTGAGAGTGGGAGGGCATGTTGATAGATCGTGTCACATATTTACCAAGGGTGCATTGGAAAGATAGTATGTATGCAACAATTGACCAGTTCATGCACTTTCTGATGATTTCTTCGAAGTATGGGGAAGCACAGGTGATAGAGATATCTAGTGGAGAGGGGTTTATATTCCATGAGGATCCTGGAGTCATTTCCAATGATCAGGACATACTTCCTTTTCCTATATTTGAGATCAAGTATGGCAGTGTATTTGTAGGTCATGACTACACCTACATGCCTATGTTGGCTACCAGTCATGGAAGTAGGGTCATTCCTTACAAGTATGTTACCATGGATTTACAAGAGAAGAGGATGCATAGTGGGTATGATGTTTAGATGGTTATGATCAGAGTGGAAAAACATCATCATGGTGGTTCCTTTATGATATTAGCTTGGGACCTGGGGATTTCAGTATTAGACAGTCTAGCAGCTAACACAGAGGTGAGAGCCATTTTTTGCTTTTGTGAGATTGGTTTCCTAGTAGAGTAGTTCTTTTGGGTTTTGATCGATTTATTGCAGGATTGATTTTCTCTATTTATCAACATTATTCAGGAGGCCTCTTATGTTTGTACCTTACAGGACCACGCATTAAGTGGAGGATGCTTCACATATTATAAGGTGGTTTGGGATCTTGGTAGCATTTTCAGTTTCATTCTGGTTTTGGAGATACTTCACACACACCTAGGATTTATTTTTCTAAGGTTTTCCCTATGTTTACTAGTCATTATTCAGTCTCCTATAGTCTAGGGAGAATATTCTCTTCAGTTCACACTTTAGTTTGATCAGTTGAGTGGCGTTTAGATGCCACATTGGGATCATCACCATAAAACATTGGGATCATCACCAGAATAGCACATTACTCATTATTCCCCGATCTCCTCCTCACTTCACTCTATTTTAGTCAGTTAACTGAAGACTGGGAGACTAGTTAACTTGGACTAGGTGGCAGTTAATTCTCGTAACTGCCTGAGAGACTAGACTAGGTGGTAGTTTACTCTCGTAATTGGCGGTGTTTGTTCAGATCACTCTAGACCACCACTATGGTGCATTGGATTCTCCTCCAATGTGCATTAGTTGAGTTATATAGAGTATATCATGTGTAAATTATCATTCTTTCATTTGGTTAATGAGAATTCTTCCATTCTTTCTTTCATGTTTCTCTTTTCTCATATTTTCTCTGCAAAATTTATATGTCATTTGCTAGATAGATATTTTATGTGCAGTTTCAACACATTTACATGGTATCAGAGCCTATGGATTGCTAGGAAAAATACACACCAGATCCTTTTTGCAGGTACCGAAGATTGAAGATAGCAGAAAAATGGAATTTCCAAAAGAATTCATTTTTACACCATATAATTTATTTGCATGGAAGAAGAAGATGATAGTGCAACTTAAAAGTAGAGGATTATACAATTTAACCATAAACACAAAGACTGAACCCAAATTATCCATAGAAAAATCCAATTATTTGAATCGAATGGATGAAGCGTTTGGAACTATTTGCAGTCTCATTTCTCCTGAACTCCTCTTTCACATATCCTCATGTAAAACCCCCAATGAAATCTAGACCACCATGGAAGGGATTTCTAGAAAATAGGATGAGATGAGGGGACACATGCTTGAGGTGTAATTTCTCACTTTGGATCCAAAAACCTTCAACAATCTCCAAGATTTATTTACTAAATATAAGGATTTGTTGTCACAACTCAAAGCTTGTGGGGTTGATAAATCTAAGGAGGAGAAAAAAATGGTTCTTACCATTCTCTCCAAACTTGGTCTGGAATACTCAGTGCTTGTATCCACATTTAATTCAATTAGGCTCACCTATGGAGCCACCTGGATGATTCCCTCTCTTGAGGCCTTTATCAAGTCTCTAACACAAGAGCAGAACAAGCTCATCAATATGGGAAAAATCAAAGGCCCGAAGGCGCATTCACTTACTATGCAGGATGGTAGTGGTCATTAAAATTAGAAATCTAAAGACAAATACAAAATTAAATCACATGCAAATCCAAAGAAGTAAGGGTACTCAAAACCCTTCAACAATGCCTTCGGATCTAAATGTGGAAAGGAAAGAAAAGGGAAGAAATGCACTTATTGACATAAAGGATTCCATCCAGAATATGCATGTATGAAGAAACAAATATATCAAATGGCCCAAATACTTCAACAAAATATCCTTGGAGATTTCACCCCTGAGGGTTCGAAAATGAAGAAGGAAAAAGATCATAATCCCAAGAAGGAAATTATAGCCATGCTTTGATTGTCATCAATTCCTATCTCAATGCTTGGATTGTAGATTCAGGAGCATAACACCACATGGAATCCACAAAAGAAGTATACTCTTCATTGGATGCATGAAAAGGTCCTCCTATTCTTATGGGGTACAACTCTCCAGTCGAGGTCACTGGAAAAGGAATAATTGAACTCACAAACAGAAGCTTTGAGAATGTGCTACACATTCCCAAACTTTTTGTCAATCTTCTCTCTGTGTATCATATGAAAAAATCTAGCACCAGAAAGAGAGTTTTATTCACACCTGATGATGTGGATATCTATGACATGAAAACCAATTCCAAGGTTTCTACCGGTGAGGTAAATCATCAATCCAGACTCTACAGATTTTTTGGATTTATTGAACTAGATTCTACATTACTGCTTACCCATGCTGATGAAAGTAGTAGGATATGGAATGAAAGGTTTGGGAATTTAAATTTAATATATGTGCAATAGCTTAGAAAGCATGGAAAGGTTGATGGTCTACCTGACATCCACTTCTCCAAATGAATTTGTGAGGGATGTGTTCTTGGAAAACACCCTCAAGAGAAATTCGACAAAGGAAAGACTTAGAAGGCTTCCTTTCCTTTAGATCTGATCTATACTGATATAATGGGCCTTTTTTTGCATCCATCAATCAATAAAGCAAGGTATGTGCTCATTTTTTTTTTATGATTTCTTATGCTTCACATGGATTTTCTTTCTCAGTAAAAAATCGAAGGTATTTCAACACCTCAAATATTTCAAATCCCTTGTTGAGACACGGTCAGGAAAGAAGATCAAATTCCTTCAAACAGATAACGGGGGACAATATTTCAACCATGAGATACATAATATTTTTCATGAGGTCGAGATTCAATTGCAGTGCACGGTTCCCTATACTCCACAACAAAACAGAGTTATTGAGTGAAAAAATAGATCTCTAAAAGAGATGGCATTTTGCATGCTACATGAAAAGTCACTTCCACATATATTATGGGATTAAGAACTTAATTGTGAAACCTACATAAAAAACATATCTCCCCATATATATGTCAAGGATAAGACCCCCTACAAGGCTTGGAGCATCCTCAAATAGCAATAGACCCACTTTCGTATATTCGGTTCCCGTGCATGGGCCAGGATTCCCTCTAAGAAGAGGAAGGAACTTGATTGAAAGAGAACAAAGTGTATCTTTGTTGGATACCCTGATAGTGTGAAGGGATACAGACTCATTGATATTTCCTCGGATCGGCTCATGATTGAGCAGAGTGTCCAATTCGAGTAAAGTGTCTCACATGTAACTCAACAACCACATGAAGACACTTTTTTCCTTCCACCTGTCAGACATGATGAGCATGCACATACCGAATCTTCTTCAGATGAGAGTTATGATTCAGAGGGTTCATATGATTCATATACCGAGTCAATACAGTCATATGCAAATTCAATTCATGTAGATGTAGATGCACAGCTAGAGTAGAGGCCCAAGTGGGCCAAGACTACTCTTCAGGATGCAGGAGATCTTGTTGGGAATCCAGCTGATACTAGGAGGACTCAATCTGATTTTGAGGAGCCTCATCTTGCAATCACTACCACTGAACCAATGCCACCCATGCATCTTTTCTTGGTTCAGTCTTCAAATCCACAGTCCTATGGCGATGTTTCTAGAAATCCCTTTTGGGAATCTGCCATGCACGAGGAGTACAACTACCTCCTCGAGAACCATACTTGGGATTTGGTTCCTCTTCCTTCAGGAAAGAAACTTTTTAGGTGAATATGGGTCTACAGGACCAAGAGTGCAGTGGATGGACAAGTTAGAAGATAAAAATCCAGGCTAGTTTCCAAAGTCTTTCAGCAAGTGCACGACATTGGCTATGATGAGACCTTCACTCTAGTAGTGAATATGGATTCCATACGTTTAGCACTTTCCATTGCAGAATCCAAGAGATGGGAATTCCATCAGATGGACGTGAAGAATGCATTTATTCACGGTGATATCTTTGAGGATATATATATGTGGAGCAACCCTAGGGATTTGTGCAGGATTCATCTTCGTTCTGTTGACTAAAGAAGTCTCTTTATGGTTTCAAGTAGGCCTCGAGGGCATGGTATGCCAAGATGGACTCCTACCTGTTGTCACAGAACTTTGTACATTGTAAGTCAGACCTGAATGTTTACATGCTCAGGACGATTTATTCACTTCTACTCCTAGTTTTGTATGTTAATTATGTTGATAATGTTTTTATCACTGGTTGTTGGACTTCAGCAGTTGTTGTAGTCAAGAGAATTCGGCATGATAGGTTCTTGATGATGTACATGGGTTTTCTACATTTCTCCCTTGGACTCGAGATCAGTCAAGATGCATTAGGCATAAAACTGTCTCATGTCAAGTATGCATGAATTCTCTTTGAGATATTTCACATGACATATTGTAAGTCTTACCTGACTCCTTTCCTATCAAGATTCATACTTGAGGATGGAGGGGACACTCCACTAGTTAACAACAAACTGTATAGACAACTAGTGGGGAGCTTGTTGTATCTCACACACTCTAGACCATATCTCTCCTATGCAGTTGGAGAAGTCTCCAAGTTCATGTTGTAGCCACATGAGATACATTGGAAGGTTGCAAATCATATCCTTCGATATGTACAGGGCACCATCACCTTCGGGATTCACTATGCAACAAACTCTACATTGGACCTCATCGGGTTCACTGACTCTAACTGGGTTGATAGCATTGATCACAATTCCACATCTGATTACTCACTATGTCTGGGTTTTGTGCCCATTTGTTGGTCGAGCAAGAAGAAGGATGTTATTGCTCTATATTTAGTCGAGGTAGAGTACAAAGGGGTAGTTAACATAACCATTCATACTATGTGGCTATAGCATTTTCTCACTGAGTTGGGAATTCATTTTCACCGGCCGATCATCACATGGTGTGACAACCAGAGCATTCTAAAGTTATGTAGAGATCCATTTCATAGGTAGCGGACGAAGCACATTGAGATCCACATGCACTACATTGGGGACTTAGTACATGAGGGGATCATTGACCTGCAGTTATGTCCTTCAGTGGAACAGACTGTAGATATCTTCACCAAGACCTTCACTGAGAAAAAGCTCCATTCTTTGTGCAAACGTCTTGGAGTGAAGGATACAATTTCCTAGCAACTGTCAGTTCTTATTTTTACATACATTGTACTTTGAGGGGGGGGTTCCCATGATTTTTTACCTCTTTCTTCATTTATTTCAGTGTATCTTTTATATTTGGGTACCTAACATGGCCTCATTGGCAGGACCCATTGTTTATTTTCACCATAGTGATGTTCAGGGGGGGTGTCGGAGATACTTCACACACACCTAGGATTTCTTTTTCATAAGGTCTTCCCTATGTTTACTAGTCATAATTCAGTCTCTTATAGTCTAGGGAGAATATTCCTCTAGGAGAATATTCTCTTCAGTTCACACTCAATTTGATTAGTTGAGTGGAGTATAGATTCCATATTGGAATCATCACCATGCAGCATTGGGATCATCACCAGACTAGCGCATTACTCATGATTCCCTGATCTCCTCCTTACTTCACTTTGTTTCGTTCAATTAACTGAAGACTGAGAGACTAGTTAACTCAGACTAGGTGGCAGTTAATTCCCATAACTGCCTGAGAGACTAGAATAGGTGGCAATTTAATCCTGTAATTGTTGGTGTGTGTCTAGATCACTCTAGAACACCACTATGGCACATTGTCTTCTCCTCCAATGCGCATTGGTTGAGTAATAAAGAGAATATCATGTGTAAATTATCATTATTTCATTTGTTTAATGAGAATTCTTCCATTCTTTATCTCTTGTTTCTCTTTTCTCATATTTTCTTTGCAAATTGTGTGTGTCATTTTCTAGCTAGATCATTTCTGTGCAGGTTCAATACATTTACATTTGGTTCAGTTGATGGAGCATCAATTTGTGATGGAATTACTTGAGGACAAGCAATATTTAGGAAGGGAGGATTGTAATGTCCCCATTTTTGGATTCCCCTTCCTTGTGCTTGCAGTCGGAGGTCACTTTATCATCTTATATCAGCCTGACCAGAAGCGTAAAATGAGGTTAATAATGAGATCAGGCGATTTGGAGGGGTTATACGAGGGGAATACTTTTCCATTCACCATCTTTCATCAACATGATCATTTTTGCACAATTCACTCTTGGTTCTATGGCATTCTAATGATTTACATAATTTTGGGTTATTATTGAGCATACTTTAATTAAATACACTAAAGGTATTATAGAACATATTATCTGAGGAGATACCTTTGTGTAATATCCCGTTGGAACTGAGATGAAAATATCTAGAGTTTTGGATGATGAAAAAGGGACTTCGGCGTTTGGGAATGTCTTAAAATCTATTGGCAGCCAATTTGCATTATTTATACTATCCTAATAAGTTGTCTGCCCAAGTTTTTTGGAACCCTTGATCTTCATCGCATTCTTTGAATAAAAACGAAACTATTATTTTATGCATTTGCACACCTGCTTTTGTTCTTGTTTTCACGACTGCAAGCGTGAAAACTTTAATCCCGAAGTCACATTAAAATCGTCACTGGATTATTATGGTCACTCTTGTCTATGTGTTCATTGCGTTTCCAAATTTTAATTATAGTCGCACAGTTGGCAAGGCTCCAAGATCTTTACTCATTTTGTATTCTTTAATTGTTAATATGACTTCATTTTTTTTATAAGACTATGATGATATTCTTATGATCGAGTTTTTGATGCATTGGTGGTTTGATGTTCTATGTTCTTTCATCGATTACCTTGACACATTGTTTTCATGAAAACACATTGACGTTGTGGTAATACCCTCGGTGTAATCATTTCATGCAACATATATTTGATATGATCGAACCCTTGGTGTTGATTTCAAAACATTGTTTTGGTTTTAAAACTATGCTAAAACTATTTATCGCGCAAATGTTTGGTCGACTTACCATAGATTTCATTGATTGTTTGAATGGCATAGTTTTTGACATGTGCAATAGTGATTTGAATCGCTATATGCGTTGTCGGTTGTACTGTGGGAAATGACTGTTTTGCATGGGCTGATATAGCTCCACCACCTTCGCACATTCAGTCATTAATGCCTTCCCCCTATCCCGGGTTAACTCTATTGTTTTCGGGTAAGCCTGTGAGCTATCGACCCTGTGTATACTCTGTTTGAACCCTTTCCCATTCACCCTACTCACCGTGTGCTCCCATCTATTTTGCATGTGGTGCGCATAGAGCCAAATGGTAGCCAAACTCTTTTTCTTTTCGATAATGCCCATAAGGATTCAGAAAATGGTGGTTGGCTGGAGTTTATTCAAAGGTTCGAGGGTTTCAACCTTTCGGTTGCCCAACAATTCGCCCTCACCTTCGATGGGTGCAGGGATAAAGTCAGAGACATACAGCTCGAGCTCAATGAGGAATTCTTAAGGTCGGCTACAGGACTGCCAGCTACAGGCCAAAGGTGGTTTAAAAATTCCAAAGTAGACGAGGTGTCGTGGCCATTACTATTCACATCAAGAAAGATTGTTTCCTGTGATAAAGGTATTCCTATCACTACCCTCAAACCCAGGTGGCACGGTCTTTTGGTAATTGTTAAACAGTTTGTGACCTATGAAGGTCGGTATGGCTTGGTATTTTTGTATCATCTCTAGTTATTGATGAATTTTATAGGCTACCCTTTGAATATGCCACATTACTTCTTGCGTAGTCTTTACAAGATGTCTAAGAGATTCAAGCGTGAGAAGGCTGATAGCATCCTTTTCCATCACGACCTGATTAAACTCATTATTGTCCACCATTTGAGCCTTCATGGTGATAGTTGGCAAGCCTTCCTATCTAGGAATGGCTTTGCCAATCCCGAGTCTGCTCAAATCGACAAGGTTGCGGTTACGAAAACTTTGGTTGGGCCATCCGTGCCACTTCATATCCTTCTACCCCCTGTCAAACCCTCAAATTGCCCTGACATAGACCTACCCGATGCCATAGCCAACCCGTGTATTAAAGACAAGACTAAGGCCGTTAAGAAGCCTGTGAGGAAGAAAGGTAAGAATGATACTACTGTCAACAGTAGGGGAAAGAAAAATGCCCAATTGATATCGAGATGTGCCAGGAACAAACCCAAGCCAAACGTTGACCAGAAGCCAATAGTGTTGAGCGAGGACTCGGACTCTGAAATTGAACGTTTCTTGACTGAGGAATACCCCTATTCTCATGGCTTATGCTCTATGGAACCCTATGACTATGTCTCTAACTTACCTCCGTGCCTCAAAAGCGACCCAAACTACCTGGGAATCAAGCTGCACAAGGAAACCCCTGGTAACTTGAAAAAACCCTCACCTATGATGCCAAAGCCCGAGAAACCATCATGCATCCAATGTAATGCTTGGCTAGAGAGTTATTACACCGACGTTCCCTTGTTGCAATCAAAGATCAAATCGTTAGAGGAGCAAGTTACAGTGTTGTCGAAGGAGAACGACAGGCTTCAAGCCAACGAGAAGAAACAAAAAACCATCGATTCAATTGTTTTCAGAAACGTCGAGGCAGCAACGGCCTTTGTCAATTCCAAGTTATCATGATCGAAGCCTTTTCTTACTGCTCAAGTATGAATTTCAATATTAATTTCGTTTTATGAGTTGGTTTGGATTAATATAACTGATTGGATTTGCTTTCAATAGCTCTGTTCATTTTGATTCAAAATGATTCTGTTTCTTTCATTTTACAAAAACAATTTCGTTATGAATCATGAGTGGGAAATTTGTTTCCTAAACTCGGACACAGCTATGATTTAGTTAATGAGATTTTATTATTCTCGGTTTAGTGTAAATGATTGATTTGTTTTCGATTTTGTTTGGATTTCTTTTTGAAACAATTCTGTATGGATAGTCGATTGGGTTTGATTTCGATTAAGTTTTGTTTGTTTTTAAACAATCCCGTTGACTTCGATTTACCAGGAACGATTATGTTTTGGATTGAATCAATATTTTCGTTTTGGATTATGATTGTATTCCACCTGCACACAAGATTTGTTTGCTAAATTCGGACACGGCTATGTTTTGATTTTGCATAACGATTGTGTCGATCTTAAATCGGTTCAATTCATTCCTGTTTGATTTGATTCGCAAACAATGCTATGTGCCTCGATTAGCACAGTCGCTTGCATAATAAGATGGATTCAAAGTTAGTTTGGATTTAAATGATCTTGTTAATTTCGTTTTGATTTGACAACAATTTTGTTAAGTGATGAGTTGACATAAACTATTGCATGAAAAATATACTTGATTGGTTATAGCCTGTTTTGGTTAAAATAGATTCAAACATGATTTCGTTTTCTCTCAAATTAGCATAGAAGTTTTGATTTGAATGATTCGTTTGGTTTCCAATTAGCAATTAAATATTTGTTTAATAGTTTGAATATAATTCTTCAAGTTTTGGATTGATTTTAAAATGATTCTGTGCTCAAATTAGACCAGCTACAGAATCGCAAGATTCTGTAGCTAGTCTTAAAAATTAGATTTTTGTCAATTTATCAATAAAACAATATCTAAACTTTTGTATTCTTGTCTACTTACAAGTACCTATGAATTTCATTGACAAATGGAACATGCTGTAGAAATTTAGATATAGTTTTCAGTTGTTAGTCATAGGAAAATTAGGGACTTGGGAGATTGTTCCCAGATTCTTTGTAAACTGTTTTGACAATTTCCACAAGGATGTTTTACCCTGTGGGAGGTCTTTAAATACTTGTTATTTTTTGTCAGGAACCCATCATCATCACTATGGAGAGAACCAGACTATGGATTCATAATACAGACTGGGATGAAAGTTGATGTCTTGTAACAGCTTTAGCTTTCAATATATCAAACTTTTATTTCAAGTTTTATTCATATCTGTTTGCAATTAATTATTGACTACTTTAGCTATCGTAATTCATTGCAGGTTGATGTGATTTGGTTTATATGTTGTCCATATCCGATTTCTCTTATTTTAAAAATAAAACAATTACTCTGTTTCAATTTAGTGAATTAAAGATTTCTCTTCTTCGTTAATTGAACCATTTTGTACAAATCTTTGCATACGGATTTATCCAAATGTGATGATTTGTAAATTATAAGATTGTTGTAATTTTTTATGTCTTGTTTGTCCTATCATTTATATTTGAAGAGCAGAGCTGCTTCTTGTTTACGAGAAACTTGTGGAGAATCTGGTGCGGGTTTCCTCCCTCCGAACAGGTAAATCAAATATTGCATGCAGGACAAACCTGAAGCGTTACTTCAGGTGAGTTTGTTATTTGTTATTTGATAGTTAATTTATTAGTGTTATATATATATATATATATATATATATATATATATATATATATATATATATATATATATATATATATATATATATATATATATAGTTTAGATTCTTAGTTAGAATTATTATTTTAGTTGTTTAGCTTAGACAGTTTTTATTTAACTTCTTTCTCATAAAATTATAAAAATCAAAAAACAATAGTTTCGTTGTCTTAGGATAGTTTACAAATGATTTTTGCAGGTTTTCATTTAAATCTATAATCTGTGAATATTGTATATTTGTAATTGAATCTAATTCTGTTGATAATTGAACATTTAATTTTATAGAATTATAGTTGTATAGTTTAGGTAATAGCCTGTATATACGTACTTTAGATTAGTTTATTAGTTTGCTTTAATTGTTGTTTTTATTTAGATTAGTTCCTTAGTGTAGTTTTCTTTTGTTTTCCTAGGACTTAGATCGACCAACGGAGCCACTAAACCCGTTAGGGTGGGTCATCCCAAACGGCTTGGGTTATTTAGACAACCCCGGACCGGATCCACTCTTCCAGTTGGCAAACGGTCAATTTCGCCCGTCAACAAAATCCAATTAATCACTTTCTAGCATTAAAAATGGGTTAATAAAAGGGGGTGTTTTAAGTGACTTTAAGTTTATAAAGTCACTTTACTTTATTAAAAGGGTAAAAGCATCCAAAATGGTCAACGCAGAGTTAAAAGGATAGTGAGGGTATCCTTTCTCTCATTATTCACTTGCTAATTTCTAAAACTAAGTTGAGAGATCTCTTGTGGCTTTGGAACTCTTGGGATGAAAACCCTAGGAGAAATTTCTAAGATTGGTTTCGGTGGTGAGACTATCCACCCTAGTTAGTCATTGAGAGGAGATCATCCAGATCTTCCTACTATGTTTCATTCATGGAGGAGTTCTTCACGTTATAACTAAGTTTTATTTTCTTGTAGCCAAGATCTCATCTTTTGGTAGTGGGGGTTTCTTGTAGAGGTCTATTTTATTCATGAGGGTCGAGTTACCTAGTTGTGGATTATTTTTATGTTCTTGGGGGTCAAAATATCCCTATTTGGAATGATGCTCTTGTTCTTGGTGGTTGATCTTATTGTGGGATTTTGTTCCCTCCTTTGTGGGTCGTATTTCTTCAGCAAAGGAGTTGATTTTGTTGGTGGAGGGTGCATAACTAGAGTTGGACCATTTCCCTTTGAGGCAGACTGTCATTTTTTCATATGGGGCCGATTATCCATTCCTAAATCTTGATTTCCTTACAATATAACTATAGTTTTCATGGGGAATATTTCCTGATTGTATTGGGCACACTTGCAGTGTAGAGAGTTGGACTTACCAATGTTATTTCATAGATATTCCATTATTGACTTCATTGCTACATACTTGTATTCTCTTGTATTATTGTTGTACTCTTCATTTACATACATCCATCTCTATAATAAATATTCATGTCAGAAATTATTTATATTACTTGTTGTGTAATGTAAAGATCATAGTGTGAACTGTTACTTTGACATATCAACCTAGAATCAAGAAATAAATGAGCATTCAGGTTCATTTTGTATGTTTATGTTGATTATGTTATTGTCATTATAGCACTATTGGTTATTGTTATATGCCACACACATTTCTAAATGCTTCAAATTGTTTGACAAAGTACCTACACGACAAACTAAGGGAATTCAAAAAACAATGAGTGGGAATTTACATCTTTGAAGTAGGATACTTGGGATTTATTGCTCCATTGGATACCACAGAAGGAATATGATATGTGGAACTGGAAAGGGGAAAAGAACTCGATAACCTTTACAATGTGACCGCATGGATGGATGACTATGTTAATCCTACTATTGAGGTTGTACTCAGTTGGCGAAGTATCAATTATTTCACGTCGAATTCAGAAGAAGCCCTGGAACATTGGCGATAGAGGCTACATGAAGTATTTACAAGGATATGTTATCATATTACCCACACATTGCGTTGGATTGGAACTGACATATGTGATCCCCCTAAGTATGATGGTCTAACAGATATAGATTCCTTTGTAAAAGAATTTGAATTGTAGATATCAGAACAACATATATTTCTATCTTTAGATGTTGCATTGAAAGTGACTCTCGTAAGGTGGTGGGTTGCACATAAGGATAGAATATAGAATTGGTAGCAATGCAGAAGGTTGTTACAGGTCAGGTTCAGAACAAAAACTGAATATATTGCATAGAAGTATACTAAGTTGAGTTGTCCTACAAATCATCTTACATAGTGCATCATGACATGGAACTCAGTACCTAAGGAGGAATGGATGCACTTGTTTATACACACTCTAGATACGATCCCAAAGAACTAGTATATAGAACTGGAAGTACACAAAGGAACAACAGACTAGGAATATTTGACTTGCAACTTCAAGGTAGCTTTAAATTTTGAAGATGATGCCTCTTCAGTCAACACAACTTTGAAAATTATAAAAAACAAGATATTTACATCAAAAAACTTGATAGGACCAGTACCCTTATGTAGTGCACCCAAATCTTTTGCGACTATTCAAGAGGTTTTTGAATGCTATAATGTTGTTGGAGAAGACTAGGAGGACGAAGACCCAAGAAATTTGCAAGTGCCAGAAACCGAAGGAGAGAAAACAATAGAAGGTCTTGAGCTTGAATCTATCAATTATGCAAATTTGTTGAAAATGTGCAAAGTGAATATTGGTATGAAGGATAATCCCAAGTTTGCACACATTAGAGATTATTGGAATGAAGAAACTATCGAGAATATTGTTGCTTTACTACATGCATATCAAGACCTTTTCCCAACTAAATTTTCATAAATGAAAGGGATTGTTGGGGAGCTAGGGGAGATGAGGATCCCTTTGAAGCCATATGCCAAGCCATTGAAGTAGAGACTATATCGATTGAATCCAGTATACAAGCATAAATTGATAGTATGTTGGAAGCTAGAATTATTGAACATGTTGCAGAGTCAGAATGGATCAGTTTGATGGTGGTCCAGGACAATAAAACAAGTGGAATCAAAATTTGCGTGGATTTGTGAAAATTGAATTATGTCTGCTTACATGACCCATTTTCTACCTCGTTTACAGATGAAGTTTTGGATAATGTAGGAGGACATGAAGCTTACTCATTTACTGATGGATTCTCTGGGTATCACCAAATTTATATTGTGCATCACGATAGGCATAAGACAACATTTGTGACAGAATGAGGATGTTATTAGTATACAATCATGCCTTTTGGATTGAAAAATGCACCAACAATATTTTCTCGAGTTTTGTCGCAGATTTTAAAGAATTTATTCATAAATTCCTAGAATTATATTTGGATGATTGGAGAGTGTTCAATTTGTTGAAGGACCATATTGAAACTCTACGCTTTATGTTGGACAGATGTAGACAGTTACAGATTTCCTTGAACTTGAAGAAGTGTATTTTTTGTGCACCATTTGGTATCTTGTTGGGTCATATAGTATGTAAACAAGGACTTTTGGTTGATCCTACAAAGATTGTTGTTATTGTTGATCTACCACCACCTGCTTTAGTGCGAAAAATCGGAGTAACATTGGGTCATACGGGGTACTATAGAAATTTTATTAGGGGATATGTGCATATCACAACCCCGCTGGAAAATTTGTTGAATAAGGAGGTGAAGTTTCAATGGAACAAGGGATGTCAACAAAGTTTGGATACCTTGAAGTAGAAATTGGTTATTGCGCTAATTTTAGTATTTCGATATTGGAAGAAGGAATTCCATGTCTATGTAAATGCATCATCTATAACATTAGGAGTAGTTATAACTTAGCCATGGGAAGGAGATTTAGATCATCCCATTGCTTTACCAGCATAAATTTTTCAACTACTTAACATAATTACACTACTATAGAGCATGAAGGACTGGCAATGGTGTATTCACTACAGAAGTTTAGGAATTATCTCTTGGGATCAAATTTTAAGATATACATGGATCATTCTGCTTTGAGATACTTAGTCAATAAGCCATTGTTGGGGGTGAAGATATGAATATGGTTGTTATTATTTCAAGAGTATGATTTTGAAGTGATTGTGAAACCGGAAAAATTAAATATAGGACCTAACCATTTATCACGTATATTAACAAGGGAAGATGCAAGAAACATGGATGACAGTCTACCATATGTGCACTTGTTTTTAGTACAAATGGTTGATGATTAGTTTTCATATATTATCCAGTTCTTGAGCACAGGAGTAGTCCCACCCGACTTTACAATTGCATAGAAGAAACAGTTAGTAGTAAATGAAATTGATTATCATCTTATAGTGGGGAGTTTGGACAATTTAGGTGAAGATGGTATTCTTCAACGATGTGTATTGGATCATGATAGGCCTGTGAATTATTGGAGGCACATGAAGGAATTGTTAGAGGCCACTATGCAGGGAAAGCGATTTCTTAGAAAAGTTTGTGTGTAGGACTTTGGTGGCCCACCCTTCATAAGGATGCTAAAGAGTTTTGTCATACCTATGATGTCTATCAATGAGTTGGGAATCCATCCATAAGAGATAATATCCCTTCAATACCACAAGTTATGTGTAGGATTTTGATAAATGGGCATTTGATTTCATTGGACCGATCAATCCACAAGAAAAAAAGTGAGGAGCAAGATATGTAATCACCACGATAGATTACTTGACTCGATGGGTTGAAGAAGAACATGTATTGCATCTCAGAGACTGCTCCATGGTTTCTATTTGGGAATGTTGTTATGAGGTTTGGATTTCTAAGAATCCTTATGAGTGATCAAGGGACCCATGTTTTTTAATAAAATGATTGTTGCTTTGACAAAAGAATTTGATATTTATCACCAGAAGAGCTTACCTTATCATCCTCAGGTGAACATAATAGTGGAAGCAGTTAACAAGATCCTATATCATGCACTAATGAAGATATTTAGTTTAAATCGAGATGAATTGGACTTGAGGATTCCTGCAGTACTATGAGCATATCATACCACATGTAAGAAGTTGACAAGATAGACACCATTTCGATTAGTATATGGTCAGGAAGCAGTTATTCCCATGGAATTCATTGTGCCAAGTTTGTGCAATGTCACATTGACAGAGCCCACAGATTCTGGCGCAGTAGAGAAAAGATTGTCAAAGATAGTGGAACTAGAGGAATACTGCTTCATCGCAATATTTCATCAGCAGGTTCAAAAAGTGCATGAAAAGGTGTGGCATGATAGACACATTAAACAAAATAAGTTATAGATGGGAGACCTAGTTTTTCTCGATGACAACAAATTTTTCCATCACCCTATAAAGTTCCAAATGCACTGGTTGGGTCTATATGTGATAATATTTGTGACAGAGGAAGTTGTTGTTCAATTGGAAAAATTGAATGGGGATTCATGGAAGGATTGTTCAATGAAAGTCGATTGAAAATGTATAGGGATAGTCGTTCTTTCGTGCACTATATTGAGTGCATAGTATGTGTAATATAGTATTTGTATTATATTAAAAGAAAGAAAAAGAAAAAAGAAAAATAGGCTTGAAGAGATTGGAGACTTGAAGTTATAAATCGGGCATTGTTCAAAGAGTCAAATTAGCAAAAAAAGAGATGAACAAGAAAATGTCACAGAAATGAAGGAAAGAGGAAGGCATGCAAAAAGGAGAATTGAATTGTGCACAGGAACGAGAATTGAATTGAACATAGGAACAAGAATTGAATTGTGCGCAGGAACAAGAATTGAATCGTGCACAGAAAGGAGAATTGAATTACGCAAAAAAAAAAAACAGGATAAAGACCTGCGCAGATGACAAGCAAAGCATTAAAGAGAAAACATGATGGAAACATAGCAGAAATGTGTCATCATAAATGAAAAGTGGTGACAAGATTTTGAGAGGCTGGAAAATATAGACCACGATTTGCCAGTAAATATGAAATTATTGCATAATTCGGACAAGAATTGAATGTGAACAAAATCAGATTGGACTGCGAATTTTGTCTCGAAGAGGAATGAAACAGTAGGAAAAATAATATGAAAGCAGACAAGGGGCGATGAGAAAGGGTCATATTTTTTTATACATTTGAAGAGAACAAAGAGCCGAGTGAGTTGCAGACAGAGATGAATTACAGAGAGCCATGGCTCCACTAAAGACAAGAGAATATGCATTGTAGACAAAGAAACCATGCACTAAGTAGGCATCAACACATGTACAAGAAGGAACCCTGAGAGAAAAATCATTAGATCCAATCTTGGGAAACTTTCGAAGGGCATATGTGTCACCCAGGAAGACAAAAACAACACCAGTTAGTTTTCCCAAGGAGTCGAAGTATGACCTCATTGCACCGATGATTCCACCTGGGATTAGTATTGAGGGAGACATGTTGGGCATAGTAGGAAGTTTGTGGTTTTCAAACCATGATCTTTCAAATATAAAGAAATTTTTGGATTTATCACCAAAACATTATCTGCACACAAGACTCATCCCAGACTCATTCACACTCTCAGTCGAGCTACAGGAGTTGGAAACAATACTAAAATGGACATGCATATTGAACATGTTGGTTATCCCACACTTTGGCAGAGGCACATAAATTAACATTTGCATCAAGTTATTGTTGAGTTTCATCCACATAGGTTTCCTCTATTTGGAAAGGCCAGTGTCGATCGACACCCATCTTATCACACAGATTACAGGATTACCATCAGCAGGGGAAGACCCACTACCTTTGTTCAAAGATAAGACTCAAGAGAAATCATTAGTAGAAAGGATGAAGTACAAATACGAAACGCACGAAGGAGCATGTGGATTGGACATTGCGAGAATTAACGATGATACCATCATATTTGTGACACAGGTGATGGATTTCAAGTTACTCAAGAAATATCGAAGAGACTAGGTGCCAGCAGGAGTAATAGCAGTATTAGAAAAGTTCGCAGTAGGAGTGCAGATGAACTAGGAAAAACTTTTGGTGAACCCATTTTTGACTGACTACAAAGAAGCATAGGATAAAGGTACGGAGTTCCACTATGCATGGTTATTGATTTTGATTGCATTGGTTGCTTGGAGGGATATGGAAGAAACTTAGTTCCCAAAAGGTACACAGGAACCATGCATGGCAGCAAGGTATGTTTCTTTGTGGCACACCGTGCATAAGAATAGGAAAATGGACAACAATGTCATTTTCTACATTTATAAGGAAACAATATGCCATTGTATTGAGGACACACCATGCATCCTATCTCAAAAAGTTGAAGCATATAAAGAAATCATGTGATTCAAAGCAAGGCCACACCACATGTACATCTAAGCAAAAAGGGATCCAGATCAACAATGGTTGTTGACTAGCTACAGACTAACAAAACAGGATGTCATTTTGATTGTAAATGATTGGGAAGTGGAGTGGAAAACCCCAATGTCATAAACAACACAAAAGGAGACGCAACACCAAGAGAAGGATCAAGAATAAGAATAGGAACACAAAAAATAATGGAATGGTGTAGGTGACACTTAGGAAAGCATTAAAGGAATTAGCTATCTAGGCCTTAACTGAAGATGTATTGGATAATAATGGATATCGAGTGAAAGAAGAAATTCAATGAGCTACGAAGAAACAAGAGGAAATGTACACGAATGTGCAGGTGCAAATAACTACACTATGCCATATTTTGGAATCAACCGAGATAGCGCCAGTACGATTGAAAAAAGAAGAATAGACAGAGAGAAAAAAAAATACAAAAAAGTCACAACTAACAACATCTCAACCATCATCACCATCAGCAGAGCACCTAATCATGACAATATCAGTGGGGGCTATAGAGTTCCCCATGACAGAAATGCAGGAGTGCATGTAAACATTAATTCATAATGAATTAGTATTGTCACAGTTGTTGTTGAATGTGATACATAACTTGTAGAAAAGTGTCACACAAGAGATACATTTGTGCTTGGAATCGAATTCTATAGATTTTTTCAATGTGGCTCTGGACAATAAAGAACTACATGCATAGTATAGAAAACTCATGCTAGAACAGGACAAGGCTGCGCAGAAAACAACAAGTTTGCAAAAGGTATTGTAGGAGATATACAACAAGATCCTAGAGGTACAAATGGAAGTAGATACTCCCTTGGAATATAAAGTGACAAAGATAAGTGAATCCATTCAAGGATTACATGCAAATATATTTGATTTGGAAGCTCGCACAATGCTGAGTATCCCACCAAAGGAAAGGGAACAATGGGAGAAGACATCCATGACAATCGTGGAGAGTATTAGGAGTTTGGATGAGGAATGCAAAAATTTGTATGAAGAGAGTACACAATTGTAGACTCAATTGATGGAGGATGCATAGTTACAAGCAATAGAACAGAGGTTACAAACTATGTAGGAGAAGGCACAAAAGTTCAAATAAACAATGAGCACTCTTCCAACAAAAGAATGAATGGTTGCAATATTTGAGAATAGGAAGTTTCACCATGAGATAAACTAGATAAGATATGAACAATAGAATCTCGCTTAGAAGATTGATCCACTGTAGGAGGAATCATTTCGGGTGATAGAATAACTTGCAGCTACACAAGGCATAGTAAAGCAAGCAGTGCAAGACAACATAGAGAAACTGAAGACCCCCATTACCGCACAGACAACTGAGGGGATTTTGATTCAAGAAGCAAAGGAAAAGGATAAGTTTGCAATTGTGAAGGAAACATTTCAGAACTTCATTGTGACGTGGAGGGAAGTGAAGTGGAAGGACTAATTGGCTTAGGACAAGTCATAGGTGATTGTTGAGGGCCTGTTGGGACAGGATTTTGGGGACCAATTTTGGGAACTGTGCAAGAGAAAACTGTGTGAATAGTTTGACAAGTCAACTAAGGATCAATGTGTGCAAAATAAGGAAAGACAATTGGTGTACTTTCGCATACACTGATCAATGTGCACAAAATAAGGAATATTGTTGGAATCCATTAGGCATTTTAGGTCCATCGATATGGTCTAATCCCCATTGTAATTGTATAAATATGTAATGGTTTTGGGATATATAGGGATCAATGAAGAGATAGAGGAATATGGAGATAGATAGTGAGTAGGTGAATAAGAGAATGACAAGGGAATTTTGTATGAGACATAATGTATGAGCATAGAGTGCATATTTTGTAATGGATGTTTTGAATAATATAATAAGAAGTCGGTCATTGTGGACATATCCCATCTTGGGTGAAACACGTTAATGATTGTGTCTGTGTGTTATGATGTGCTTGATGTTTTGTTTATTGCATGCCTATGATATATGTTTTGTTACTATGAATATGTTACATGCTACTATGTTTCTACACACATGTCATAAGGAATCCTGAAAAAATGCTAGGTAGAATGGTTATAAGGATTGTCTCCAATGCCTTCATCACTGCGGAAATATGGTTCCTACAGTTCCCATAGATACCTTGGGTGAGACTTCACCATCTTGTGGGTGATGCCAAAAGGGTCAGTATCTGAGGGTTTTTTTGGAAAATTCACGTTGAATCCTAGGTATGCCCACTTTTTTCAAACAACAATAGGATTGCCAAGGAAAAATGTAATGTCCCCACACTACTTACACAATTCCAACAAAAATACAAGATTTTAACCAAGAAAGGCTACAATCGTTTTTTGTATGCTATTAATATAATCACATACACATATCATAAAGAAACTCCTCTTGAGTTGATCCTGCATACTCATTTGTACATCAAAAGTATTGAGGGTTCTAAATTCTAATAACCCCATCAATAACTAGGATTCATTAAATCTATTTATTCCTACAACTATTGGATTAGTTATATCCTTTCAACATATTTACATCCATTCAATTCATGCCAATAATTAGTAATCACTTATAAAAATAGAAACAATAAAATTGGTTGAGGTAGATGAATGCAATCACCTACAACATAATTTACTATAGTTTTCTGGTGGCCCAATAAAATGTTATTATGGCATTCCATAACATGTCATGGTACACATAAATACTAAATTTGTCTACCTCTATATAGTAGTTTGATTTATATAAGTTACTTGATCATGTACATGAGAAGATATCTCATAAGGATCCACAGAGTTTCTAACTCTTGATTACAAGGAAAATATGACAAAGAGGAAGGTGAGTATCCAATCATAAGGTATACATGGATCTCTTCTTCAACACTCAAAGTGGGAATGCATGGATTACAACTTAAGGGTATTGTAATTAACAATCTTTAGCCCCCACATTTCCTTCCTAGAGTATGCATGAAAGAAATAACAAATCCCATGGATTACTATCCAAAGCAATAGATATCTTATCGACACAAATGTTCAGTTTCCAAATTCAAACCATAATTTCAATTTAAGAAAGATATATTTGAACTTTGCTCCTTAGAAAAATAAATAAATTCCCAATTAACCATAAATTCCTAATTAATAGTGTAAGGGAAAATGTCAAATCTATAGGGAGAATCTTCCCATACACTTGTGGGTTTTTCATAGAATACAAAAGTTGTGTACAACCACATCTAAGAGAAATTATTCCACTCTTGAACTATAAAGAGAATAGTTGATGAGCTTACTCTTGGGATTTAGGGTAAGTAGAATTTCCATGAGATACATGTCTCTTAATCCTATGTTACAAACTTGTTTTATGATCAATAATTTTACCTAAGACAACCCCAAAATTTTCCAATGCATCCATAATTGTATATTATTACAACAAAACTATTAATAGTGGCAATGATTTTCCTAGCTAATACCTTTGACATTTAATGCAATCTATGGTCATTTTACTTATTCCACAAATTCACAATTAGAGATGTGCCACAAATTCACAATTAGATATGTCAAATGAAACATCACCACTTTTTCTTTTTCAACCATACTTTACTACAATTCAAATACAAAGACTGAATACTAATTTCCTATTTAATTGATATTCCAAGCATTCAAAAACCCATCGGGTTGATAGAGGATTCATATCCTACTTTTCCATTTAGCTATAACAACATTGGGTTCTTCCCATTTAGATTTAATATTCATAGTTATCATATATAAACCATGCCGAAAGTCACCACAAAATACCTTTTTACAGAGAGAAAGTATTAACATCTCATATACAGGTCCTTCATATACTTAGAATTCAAACTCATTCTTAATTTATAAAGATTCTAGTTCAAAAATAGAATGGAAAACAAGTTTATTTCTCTAGAATGATTTTATTATACAATGACATCTTAGTCCATGCTTTACCGTCCTATTTCATAAAGGAAAGGATCATTTCCTAATTCAAGAGAAATAACTTAAGGAACTTGAAACAAAAAGAAGATAAAGATATCTCAAAATCTCAATCAGTAATCCTCAGCTATTTCATCCATAACTAAACCAAAATTTTAGTTCATCGTTTCTCATTTCATATTTATATTAGAAAATTCAAAATTACCAAGTACACAAGAAAATACATAATGATGTCATAACAAAGAAGAAGAAGAAAAGATACTTGTGTATTTCCACATATAAGACTACATTTTAATTCATTTGAAACAGGGGCTCATTTACAAACAATCCTATAGAAAATTATGATGCATTCAACCATAAGTAATATATAATTGTACTCATAGCATGAAAACAAATTTTAGAGAAGTGAAGAAGTACTTATCTTTTCTAAAAGTTGAATACCAAACAATTGGCTGAGGTGGAGCAATTTTTCACCCAAACCATACGTAGTCCTCTATGAATGCCACCCATTAACTAGACTATGAGACCACCAAGGTGAAGAAGAAAACATATAACTCTTAGGTCATTCTCCCCATCCCAAAAATCAATAAAAAATCAACCAAAAAGCCCACTATTAATTTCTTTAATCAAAGCAGCTTATGGAACTCACAATACATTCCCCCACACAACACAAGGATGATGCTTCCTTCTTTGATCAATAGTGCCTTAGAAGCTCTTCCCTCCATTTCTCTTCAATGTGTGCATAGAAAGTTCAAGTTGTTGTCTATTTCAAATTTAACTCCAACAAAATTTATCTTGGTTCTTGGGAATTTTATGATTAGCTTTCTTCAAGGATTCTAAGGGTGTGTCTCCACTCAGTCTAGTTTTTTTCATTATAACTTAGTCCCTTCCTCTTTCTTTCTGTGGATTCATATTCCTTCTCATGTTATGTAGTAGGCTCTTGTTGCTTTATTTCATAGTCTATTCAGTCCCATAGTATGGAAACTCCATTTTTTCAAGGAAAGACTCATTTTCCCTCTTCTCTAAAGATTTCAAACAAATTTCCCCTCTTTTCGTATTTGAATTTACTCTCTTGGCATGAGTTAAAGTTGGAAAGAGAGTCCTAATCCAAATTATCTTAGTTCCAATAATCTGGGGGACAAATTTCTAGAATGTAGGAGGTAGTTTCCTAGATACAAGAGATGGTTAGGTCCACTTCTCCTATCTCAAATTAGAATATAGGTTAGGCTCAAGATCAACATTATAAAAGAGTGAAGGAATATGGTAATGGAAAATTAGGTAGGAAAAGTAGACATTGGAAACATAGGTAGAAAGGAATACATACATTCCCTTGAACCCCTGTTACATTTCCCCTCTTGTGGTATCATATACCCTTTAGGTTCTCATTCTCAATCAACCTTGATATTTCATTAATTTCAAATTCTGTCGTTTACAAGTATTTAGAATTGCCATGACATGTCTATTGATTTTTCAATAGACAATGTTTAAGCATGAATTTCATTCCATTTTAGCATTTTACTTAAACTATAACCAATTATGTATCAGCAACCAAGATCACAAGAAGAAATGCCATGCACAAGTACACAAGAAGTATCCTGGGAAACCCTTCTCAACAAGGGAAGAAAACCCATCCAGATCCTTTGCTATATTCTTCAAGACAAAGACTTTCACCACCAAGAAAACCTAGCACACAAGAGGGTGCTTGCAAACCCTAGAATACTAGCGCCCAAGAGAGGTTTGAACTTATCCCAAGAAGATGTACTTGCTGAAATTTCCAAACTCGCACTTTAGATATGATTCCTTAATGGGGAATTTACCTTTACTTATATTAGAATTGACCTCTCAACAGAAGTTTCTATTGGCACAACAGGGCCGACCTCTCTATCTCACAATATAATTAATATTAACCAGATTAATTATCTTTTACATTAATTATCAATTACATTAAGGTGGGGTCGACATGTACCCTTTACATTTACAATTAGGGTTACATGCAGGTATGACTCTTGAAAAATATAGAAAGGGATCTCATACACCCACTAGTGCTCAGCCACTAGGGGCACATCCATAGGGATGTCCATATCTCTATCTCACTATGTCTCATAGGAGAACCACACTCACTAGTGCTCAACCACTAGGATCACATTCACTTGTGCTCGTCCACAGGAACGTCCACTCAACAGATCTTATTTCCCACTGCATTACACAGGAGAGTCATCTGGAGTTCATCATCTCAAGTCTCTGCTCATATGAGGCTAATACATCATCTTCATCTCTGTCTCATGACGATGCACCTAGCTCTATGGAAATTCACATGTTCACCTTGTGCTCAACCACAGGCACGTCCAACTCAACAGATCTCCTTTCTCACTGCATTACACAGGAGAATCATCTAGAGTTCTTCTCAACTCTTTGTAAGGAGGAGGCCATCACTACGTTCTATTTCTGTCTCAGATAGGAACCACACACCCAACTCATGGGATCTCTCTCAGGTCAACTCAATCAGTCTATGTCCTGGAGGATGTCTCACATAGTTGTAATCATCAACACTCCCTCTCAGCTAGGGAGGCATTCTCCATCAGGCCAAGTCTCGCACGGAAGTACTTGAACTTTGTCTTAGTTGTAGTCATCAACACTCCCTCTCAAATAGAGAGGTATTCTTCACCAAGATAGTTTGGTGAAGGTGTCTGCAATATGTTCATGTGTAGGAAGGTACGACACGTGTACTACTTTCTTCTGTATCGTGTCTTTGAAAATGATATTTTATCTCAACGTGTTTCGATCTATCATGAAACACAAGTTTCTCAAAAATCTTCACACAGCTCTGGTTATAATCATAGAATCCATCTCATGATCAAGTAAATATTTCATAAGTTTATGAAGTTGCACTGCTTCACACACTCAATGATATATATTCTTCTTCTGTGGTATTCAAGGCCACGAAGCTTTGTTTCCTGTTGCACCAGGAAACCATGACAACCTTCACGATAAAACAACAAATGAATGTTCTCTTTCAGTCCACTGTACTCTCTTCTTAATCTGTATCGTCATATCCTACAAATGCAACTTCATACTGGAGGCATATCTCATTTCATATCCAATTGTGCCTCGTATATATCTCAATACGTGTTTTGTTGTTGTCCAGTGAGTCTGTCTCGGTTGACTTATGGAATGACTAAGTACATTCACTGCATATCATGAATCAAGACTGGTGTTAACCAGATACATTAGTGATCCAATAAGCTATGGATTAGTCTCATCTGAATCATCATCAATATTTTTCTTCAAATCCATCACTGTGGATTTTCATTTTTTCATACTGAACTTCTCTAATATTCCCATTTTATATTTTCCTTGACTCAAGAAAATCTCATTGGTCCTATGTGATACTTCTTGTCCCAAGAAGTAGTGCATCATACTCAGATCCTTCATTTCTAAATCAGAATTCAAAGCTTACTTGTATCAACAGCAAGGATTTTTTGAATAAGTCATCAAAATCAGGCTCTCATCACCAACACTGTAATAATATAGGTTTGGATCAACAACACTCTTGTTGAAACCCAAACTCATCAAGAATATATCCATATGATATAGTTTCCAACTCATGGATGGTAGTGTATCAGGCTTACTGGATCGAGTGTCTCATCATAGACAACTCCCTCTATTTGTGAGAACCCCCTGGTTATATATCTCGTTTTGTATTTCTTGACACTTCCATCAGTTGCATGCTTGATCTTATAGATCCACTTGGAAGTCACCACAGACTTCCCTTCTAGTCTCTGAACAATATCTTATACATCATTCTTTAAGTTATATTGGTATTCTTATGTTATGGGATCTTTCCATACATGTTCTCATGTTGCTTCTCCAAGACAAGGAGTCTCATAATCAATGAAGTGGCTCATGAATGAAGAATAGCTCAAAAATGTATTTTTCTTTCTCAGGATGTTCCTTGAGAGATTTGTATGTTTCTCTTCCCCTTGCAGAGTAATCCTAGGTAGGCCTTTTATGCCTTATTTCAATATCTCTAAACATATCAACTGGAGCAATGGGATCAACTGGAATAATGTATGTCTCCATCTGAACTGTTGAAGGGGGAGAAGGTATTGTCTCACCGTCAATATCCATCTGATATTCTCTAGATCTTTGAAAGGTTATATCTTCTTCAAAGACAACATCTCTTCTTGTCTCAATATGTCTCTGACTAGGGATGTCGATCTAGAATGTCTTCGAAGATTCATTGTTATCCCATAAACACGTCCTTTCTCCCTGAAGGGTCTACCTTGGACTTCTTCTCTTTGGGTACATGAAAATACACTAGGCACCCAAATATCCTGAAGTGTTCAATATCGGGCTTCACTCCGGTGAAGGCTTCTTCGGGAGTTATGTTTTTCAAAGTCTGGTGGAGACTCTTATTCTGAACATATTCTATGTCATGCATGATTCTGCCCATAGAATCATAGAAATATTTTGATCATGCATTATTGCATTGGTTGCCTCAATGATGGTTCTATTCTTCCTCTTTCTCAAATATTTTTTACTCCCACTGAAGGATAAACATATTCCTTTTTTGTTAACCTGTATGGAACAAGAAAACAAGAATATATCCTAAAGGATAATAATGAGTACATCTCTATATTCAAAACAATTTAAGGATTGTTGTCACAGCTACAACACCTACTTGTAATGTAGAAAACTTTAGAAATATAGGTTAGAGGAATGACAATTACAAAAATCAAACCTGGAGTCTTCACTTCCATTGTGTTTCCCCTTTGAATGCACTGAGATTCCTCTGGATCCATGACTTCAGCAAAATGTTCCTTCCTCCTGCAATTTCCCTCGTGACAATGATACAAATAATATATATACAAGTGCGTACCTGAGGGTGTTGATATGATTTCTCCAATGGCTCCTGGTTGATCTTTGTCCTCTTGACATCTTCATAAAGAGGGTAGTTATAGTGTCACCTTTTGGTATCACCCACAATAATCCTTCCTCTGAAGTCTTGTCTTCCAGGAACTTGAGTTGTTTGATCCATCAAGCTTATCTTCCATCATAGTTTTGTTCATCATAATTTTAGATTCTTCACAAACCCTTGTCAACTGAGCTAGAAAACCTAACAAATAGGCTAGGCTAAAAATTTTAGGCTTTGTTGGACTTATGAGTGCCAACAGTAATCCTTTGAAAGATAGGAGAACACTGGTGAGTTGAAGAGCTCCTTCAATGAGTTGCAGAAACCCTAATTCTAAAATTTCTGCAGTAATTAGTGAAACCCTAGAAACCCTAGGGCCAAAATTTCAAAATGCTCGAAATTTAACTTTGAGAGTCTATGGATGTGTGTTGGAGGATTTCGTACATTCCAAAATTATCCCCAATGTTCAAGTATTAAGGGTTGAAACACCTCATAAAGGAGCATCGTATAGATTTTCTGGAAACCCTAGGAGGGTCATACGGTTCTGCAAAAAAGAGAGGAGATGGGTAGATGCCTGTGCAATGGGTTCTTCGATACCTATGCTCTGATACCATGTTTATTTTTCAATAGACAATGTTTAAGCATGAAGTTCATTCCATTTTAGCATTTTACTTAAACCATAACCAATTATGTTCCAACAACCAACATCACAAGAAGAAACATCATGCACAAGTACACAAGAAGTATCCTAGGAAACCATTCTCAACAAGGGAAGACAACCCAGCCAAATCCTTTTCTATATTATTCAAGAGAAATAACTTCACCACCAAGAAAACCTAGCACACAATAGGGTGCTTACAAACCCTAGAATACTAGCTCCCAAGAGAGGTGCACACTTATCCCAAGAAGATGTACTTGCTGAAATTTCCAAACTCACACTTTAGATATGATTTCTTAATGGGGAGTTTACCTTTACTTATATTAGAATTGACCTGTCAACATAAGTGTCTATTGGCACAACAAGGCCGACCTCTCTATCTCACAATATAATTAATACTAACTAGATTAATTATCTTTTACATTAATTATCAATTACATTAAGGTGGGGTCGACCTATACCCTTTACATTTACAATTAGGGTTACTGGTAGGTCTGACTCTTGAACAATATAGCAAGGGATATCATACACCCACTAGTGCTCAGCCACTAGGGGCACATCCATAGGTATGTCCATATCTCTATCTCACCACGTCTCACAGGAGAACAACACTCACTAGTGATTAGCCACTAGGATCATGTTCACCTATGCTTGTCCACATGCACGCCCACTCAACAAATCTTCTTTCCCACTACATTACACAGGAGAGTCATCTGGAGTTCATCATCTTAACTCTTTGCTTAGAGGAGGCTAATACATCGTCTTCATATCTGTCTCATGACAATGCACCCATCTCTATAGGAATTCATGCATTCACCTTGTGCTCAGCCACATGCATGCCCAACTCAACAGATCTCCTTTTTCACTATGTTACACAGGGTAATCATCCGGAGTTCTTCTCAACTCTCTGTAAGGAGGAGGCCATCACTACGTTCTAGTTATGTCTCAGATATGAACCACACACCCAACTCATGGGATCTCTCTCATGTCAACTCAATTAGCCTGTGTCCTGGAGGATGTCTCATGCATCTATAATCATCAACAATGTCTACCTCATTGTGTTAATAAGGAATGGTGATAAAAATATCTATGCAAATCATTTAAAATGTACAAAAGTTTGAGTTCAAATCATCCCAAAGGGTTGAAATTGAGACATTACGTTCCCCCCCAGGAATAACACCATCCTTAATGTTCTTTTATTTTAGCAATGTTTAAGACTAAAATATAAATGGGCATGCCTCTCTCATGGCATCCTCCATCCCCCAAGTAGCCTCATCTAGTCCAAATTTATTACATTTCACCTTTACCTAAGTGATGGCTTAGTTTTGTAGCAATGTTACTTTCTTGTCTAGGATGCATAGGGGTTCTCGCTAGAACTCTCCCTCTAGATTTTCCTAAATCATATCCCATTTAGTAACATGGTTAGGATCATATACATATTTCTTAAGCAATGAAATGTGGAAAACATTATGTTCTTTAATGTTAGAAGGTAAGGCAAACTTATATGTTATTGGCCCCATCCTTTGTAGGATCCCAAATGGCCCATAGTATCTAGGTGCAAGCTTAGCACAAGTTCCTAGTTTCAAGGAACTCCTTTGTGGTTTAACTTTGAGATAAGCATGTTCTCCAACTTTAAACTCTTTGTGTATTCTATTCTTGTCTATGTAACTTTTTTTCTTATTTTGAGTTATATTTAGAATTTTTTAAAATCTTAATAACCTCTTATTCCATTTCCTTAAGCATTTATGGTCGAAGCATGATGTTGTTCACTAGATTATCCCAAATAATGGGAGTATTACATATTATACCATAAATAGTGTAAAATGGAATTATTTTCAATGATTCTTGATATCCATTGTCATAAGAAAAATATACCAAGTGCAAGTAATCATCCCACTTAGTTAGTTTATTCATAACGTACATGTGAATATTGTCTTCTAGTATTTGATTTTTTATTTTTGTCTGCCCATATGTTTGTCAATGATAAGAATTGCTAAAGTTTAATTGTGTACTTGATCCTTCAAATAGTCTTTTCCAAAAGTTTGATGTGAAATTTGAATCCTTGTATGATATAATTGTTGTAGTCATCCTATGTAATCTAAAAATTTCCCTCATAAGAAATTTTGCAATGTTGATTGCTTTGTGTGTGGATTTTATGGGGAAAAAGTCAATAGCATTGTTCAATCTATCAACCATAGCCATGATAGCATCATGTTGTTTCATTGTACTAGGAAATCATGTGATAAAATCCATTGTTATTACCTCCCATTTCCATTAGGAATGGGAAAGGTTGTAACATTCCCACTTGGTGTTAGTGTTTATCTTTAGCCTACTGACACTCAATGCATCTTACAATGTATTATGCAATATCCTTTTTCATTCTAAACCAATAATATTGTTTCCTTGTTGTAGCAATCATCTTTTGGTAGCCTTGGTGTCTTGAGAATGGTTTCTTATGTATTTCATCCTTAATAAACTTTTTTAGATCTACCAAATTAGGAATGTGTAGCCTATCCTTGTAGATCAATAACCCTTCTTCAGCCATCTGGTAACCATCATATTTATATTCAATTTGTTCTTGTAGTAACCCATTTCTTACTTGAATAAAGTGTTCATTATCAACAAGGGATTCTTTCACTCTAATTTTTAGATTGGATTCACAAGTACTAATGGCTCCCATATGTATCACTTGTATGTTTTTGCTAAGTGAATCAACTACTTATTTTTATTTACTTTTTATGTGCATTATCTCAAAATCATATTCACTGAGGAAATTCAACCAATATACTTATCTATCATTCAATTGTGGTTGATCAAATAAATTCTTGAGCCCATTATGATCAGTCATTACTAAAATTTTCTTTCCCATCAAATAATGGAACCACATCTTCAATGCATCAATTAAAGCAACAAGTTCTAGATCATGGGTAACATAATTTATCTCATGACATTTTATATTTATGGATTCATAACATACCACATGGTTATCTTGCATAAGAACCCCACTAAGTCCTTCTCCGCGTGCAACTATGCACACTAAAAAGTCTGTGTTTGGGTCTATTTCAATTGTTGAAAACTATGCTCACATTTATAAAACCATATGAACTTTACTCATTTCTTATGCAATGAATTTATTGGGTGATGAAGCTTGGAGAAGCCCTCAATGAACTTCTGATAGTAACCTTCAACGCCCATAAAGGATTTCACATATGTCACATTTATCGGATTGGGCAACTCATTATGGCCTTAATATTTTATAGATCAATTGTTGTTCCTTATTCTAATATGGTTTGTCTCAAGTAATGGATATTATTTTGATAAAATTCACACTTGCTAAACTTTGCATACAATTTATGCTCTCTTAATATTTGCAAAACCATTCTAAGATGGTATGTATTATATTCTTTAGATTTTAAATAGATAAGTATGTCATGAATGAAAACAAGTAAAAACTTATCCAAATACTTATTGGAGACACTATTCATAAGCCACAAGAGTCTTGTTGGTGCATTGGTAAGTCCAAATGTTACCAACGAACTCAAAATGGACATACCTTGTCTTGAAAGTTGTCTTATGTATGTATTCATCTTTTATTATGACTTGATGATAAATTTTATTGTGCAAGATATTCAAATTTTCCCATGTGAAAATTTCATTCATTTCTAGTGGACAAGCCTCCACCAACTCACTTTTCTCTTAGCATACGTGGCCAACTGCACTAACCGTGATTTCTTGTGCTTGGATTTTTTAAGAACACATGAGTCAACAAATTTATGTGCAATATAGGTGTGACTAGACCATAGATTAATCAAAATAGAAATATATTGTTGAGCAATTTTACTTTCAACTTCTACCACTGATGCTTAGTGGTCTTCTTGTCAATCCTCCCAAGAATCACAGATTTTAGGAATGTTCCTTGCTACATCATTGATTGTTGTAGCTTATTGAATGTTGTGAATAGTCCTAGCATCCTCATGTTTATGAGTACAATTATTGAGTAGATGATATTCTCCACATCCCCAACATTTCAAAGGTCCTTTCAAAGGCTCACTTGGCCTCATTCCCAATGATTATGCTATCTTGTTTCCACTATGTGCTAGGTAGTTTTGTTGGAAACTACTTCATCCTAGGTAACTTTGTTGGAAACTCCTTGACTAATTTTTATACTATTGAAGTTTGAATCCTTTCTTCTCTATTCATATTTCTCTTTTCTCTTTTCTATTTTCCTTCCATGCCTTGCTAACTTCTAGTTTATGCTTGTTGTATTCATAATAGTATTCATCCTTCCTGATTATTTCATCAAGATTTTTAGGCTCATCAAATTCAATCTTGTCTTTGTAAGATTGATGTGGTCCACTTATGAAATGTTCAACTTTTACCTTCTCATCCCTAATATATAGGAAATACCTTAGTAGTTTAAAAAACTTGCTTTCATAATCATCCATCTAACATTATTTGAGATTACTATCATAGTACCTTTCTTAAAGGTATTTCTACTGAAAGTGTTTCCTAAATTGCTTCTAGGTGATTTTTCTCTTGCCGATCTTCTTCACTTGCTTGATGTCTTCCCACCAAATGTATGTTCTCCCATTCATGTTAAAATGGCCAATATATCTTTAATGTTCATAGAATAGTCATGATCTTGAAAGTATTTCCTTATTCCAAGAAGCCATGGCTAATACCTTCACCTGATTTCACCTCATCATCAAAGGTAGGTGTTTTTTCCTTTCTAAATTCCCCATGTAAATAATCTCTAGAATGCCTCTTGTTCTTTTGACTATAAGAAGATATCCTTGAACAAATGTTGATTGAATATTCATAAGTAGTGGTATCCTTGTTCAATGATTTAGATGGTTTATATGTCCCATCACTGGAGATTTGCTTCTTAATACTGTGGGAACTTTTCCTCCAATGACTCTTACCATAATTACTCGAAATTTGTCCTTGATTCCCTTTTTTTATGAATTTTGGTCATATAGTAGGGTAGCATTTAATTTATTTTTTTCCTCTTGATATTTTATTATCTTTCCATTATCTACCTTGCAACTCTAAAGTTCTACTTTCATGCTTCTCATGGTTTCTTTGATGTTTGAAGGATTCTCAAAATTTCATTTTTCATTAGAATCAGTTTCTTGGAGGTTTGATATATCTTCCATGGTAGTGACTGTTAAATTCTACAAGGTTATTCTGCAATTCTAACTGAGTAGTAATGTCTCTCTCTATTTGTGTAAAAAGAAAAATTTGTTAGTTTTAACAACCAAATAACATATTATTCAATCATCCCAAAATTTTCCTTGAGCCCATACAACCCCCAATGTTGTAACCTATTGCTTTGATGCCATATTTTAATGTCCCCACACTACATACACAATTCCAACAACAATACAAGAGTTTGACCAAGAAAGGTTGCAATCTTTTTTTATGATATTAATAGAATCACATACATAGATCATAAAGGAACTCCTATTGAGTTAATCCAACATACTCATTTATACATAAAAAGTATTGATGATTTGAATAATCCCATCAATCAGTGGGATTCATTAATTCTATTTACAATTAAAACCATTGGATTGGTTCTATCCTTTCAACATATTTACAATCATTCTATTCATGCCAATATCTAGTAATCAATTCTAAAAACGAAAAAAATTACACAAGCAAATTGGTTAAGGGTAATGAATGAAATCACCTCCAACATGATTTACTATAGGTTCCTAATGGCCAAGTAAATCTTAGTATGGCATTCCATATAGCCTCATGCTACCAAGAAACACTAAATTCTCTCACTCTATATAGCAATTTGATTTCTATAAATTACTTGATCCTATACTTGAGAAGAAATCTCATAAGGATCCACTAAATTTGTAATTCTCATTTACAAAAAAAATATGACAAAGAGGAATATTGGTATCCAGTCGTAAGGTGGCCCTAGCTATCTCCTTCAACACATAGAGTGGGCAATCATGGATCACAACTTAAGATTATTCTAATTAATCTCTTCATCACCCATGTTACCTTCCTAGGAAAGGAATAATGAATCCCATGGATTACTATCTAAAGCAATAGATGCATTATATACAAAAACGTTCATTTTCCAAATTCAAAATAGAATTTCAATATAAGAAATGTATCTTTGAACTATGTTCCTTAACAAAAAAAATAAATTCCCAAATAACCATAAATTCTTTACTAATAGTGTAAAGAAAAATGTAAAACTCTACAATGAGAAGTTTCTCATATACACTTCTAGGATTTTTATACAATATAGAAGTTGCATACAACCACCCCTAAGAGAATCGATTCCACTCTTGCAATCTATAGAACAAACTATAAATGAGCATACTCTTGCAACTAAGGCTAAGTAGATTTTCCACGAGAGACATGGCTCTAAATCCTATGTTATAAACTTGATTTATGATCAATAATTAGATCAAATACAACCCCAAAGTTTTCCAATGTATTCATAATTTTATATTGTTACAACAAAACTATTAACAATGAGAACGAATTGCCATAGTAAGAATGAATTGCCCAACTAATACTTTTGAAAATTAATGCAATCTATGGTCATTTCACCAATGTCGTAGATTCACAATAAAGATGTTAGATGAAACATTGATTTGTGCATTCATCTGCATTTTCTTTTTAAACCATAATTTACTACAACAATTTAGATACAAAGACTAGATATTGATGTCCTATTTAATTCATATTCCAAGCATTAAAAAACGCATATGTCTAACAAAGGATTCATATCCCATTTGTCCATTTAGTTGTAACAACATTTTGTTCTTCCCAATTAGATTTAATCTTAGCAATTATCATTTCTCGTTTTTCTAGTGTAAACATTTCGGAGAGATTATTGTCAAGATTAGGGACATTAATTGCTCGAGATTCTTTTTTTCTTCTTATGGTTTGGTTTGTTTTAAAAAAAAAAAATTCGAATAGATTCATCCATGCTAAGATTGTTTGTCCATAGCGAAAGAGGGCTCATTGCAACCCTAGGTGTTATTTTCATCTCTTCATCAAACAGTTTCTCTAGGAATATTTGGACGATAAAATGTTTCCAAAACTTTTTCAAACATCTCCCTAAATTTGTTCATAAATTCATCTTTTGTTTTTCTTATATTCTCGTCAATATAAATTGAAAGTCATGATTGAAACAATGGAATACCCACTCTGATACGAATTGGAAGGAACCAATATATAAAATATATTATATATTTTATTAATATTCCACACTCATGTTACAAAGGAGCATGGCCAACATTTTATACAAGTAGTCTTTAAGAGATGTAACTCAACTCTTCATACAACCAGTGCATTACAATTATTCATCATTCATCTATAATTAATCATATTTAGGTATATTACAAAACCCTCCCATGGAAATTGTGGATCATGAAAGATAGTATCTTATCTATTATACATGCTAAAATAATCCACTACACTTTGACGCTTGTATGTGTGACAAGTGGTCTCCCTCAACCCTTTCCATTTATTAAGGTCATTGCTTATCATAAATGATGTTGTGAATATTGCATACATGTAGAATCTTTTCACCAAAGTGTGTGGCTTCCTGGCTTTTATCTTTAGATTCACCTTCCTAAATCCCTCGTCTTCAATCAACCATAACATGTTTTTGCTTTCTATAAAAGTCACCATTTTGGAGGTTTTCTATACTCCATTGAAGTCCCTTGATTATGTCCCCATTTCCTTTGTATTATGCTATGTCCCTTGGTAGGTGGTGGTATGACTCTTCACCATTTCATCCTTGTCTCTTATAAAACAATTCCTTTTGTGGGGCAAATTAGCACTTTGCAAAGAAGGTGTGAGTGTTTTCCTTCTATATTTCCAACCATACTTATTGATTCTTTTTATTTGTTTGGTTTAACTTTATATTGTTGTGTTGCAACTCCTCTTTTATCATGCAGGGACTCCACACTATGCCCTTTATGATTACTTGAAAATACCCACTTTGATACCAATTGGAAGGAACCATTATATAAAATACATTATGTATTTGATTAATATTCTAGACTCATGTTACAAAGGAGTGTGGACAACATTTTATGCAAGTAATCTTTAAGGGATGTAACTCTTCATACAACTGATGCATTACAATTATTCATCATTCATCTATAATTAATCATATTTCAGGTATATTACAACATCCTCCCATGGAAATTGTGGATCATGAAAGATAGTATCTTTTTTATTATGCAAGCTAAAATAATACACTACACTTTGACACGTGTGTGACAAGTGGCCTCCCTCAACCCTTTCCATTTCTTAAGGCCATTGCTTATAATGAATGATGTTGTGCATGTTGTACACATGTAGAATATTTTCGCCAAAATGTGTGGCTTCCTTGTTTTTATCTTTAAATTCACTTTCCTAAATCCTTCATCTTCAATCAACCAACATGTGTGTGCTTTCTATAAAAGTCATCATTTTGGAGGTTTCCTATACTCCATTGAATTCCAATCCCTCATCTTCAATCAACCAACATGTGTGTGTGCTTTCTATAAAAGTCACCATTTTGGAGGTTTCCTATACTCCATTGAATTCCCTTGATCATGTCCCCATTTCCTTTGCATTATGCTATGTCCCTTGGTAGGTGGTGGTATGACTGTACCATTTCATCATTTTCTTATAAAACAATTCTTTTTAGGGGGCAAAGTAGCACTTTGCAAAGAAGGTGTGAGTGTTTTCCTTTTATATTTCCAACCATACTTATTGATTGTTTTCATTTGTTTGGTTTAACTTTATATTGTTGTGTTTCAACTCCTCCTTTATCATGAAGAAACTTCACACTCTATGCCTTTATGATTACTTATGCCTAGTTTTGAGTTAACCATATTTTGTATCCTCGAAATATCTAAATTTTACAACCTTTGTGTTCATGAGTCACTTCATATGGTACTATGATGTCTTGTATTTCTTCTAGTTAGCCTAAACCATCGCGCCTCCTTCAAGGGTAACCCCTACAATTTCATACCATTACTTTCAATTTTCCTTGGATTGTGGTACCCTATTTTAAAATTGTGCCTCTAAACTCTTCATTCTTGGCTTCATCATTCTAAAAGAAGATCTACTTGCCTAAATTACCTTGAGAGGGTAAGGAGGAAAAGGAAAATGGTATGATCTTACATTGATAGGCTAAAGTGATTATGTATCTCTATGAAGGAAAGAAACATTGGAGGGAAAGATATATATAGAGTTTATAAGAGTGTTGAAATTTCAAGTTCAATTTAAACATTTGTACCTATTTTGAATGCTTTTTACATGTGGTTGTAAAAGAGGAAATAGTCAACATTGGTGTGGAGTAAATTTATGAACCCATAAATTTTATGAGTTAGAAAACTATCTACCCTTGATTTTTCTCCTTAGAGGGATAAAAATCGACTCTTGTATACACACATAGTGTTTTGACAATGAATATGTGTGTTTGTGTGTGTATTTTCTCCTTCATTTATGGCTTTCTCCTCATAAGGAAACTCTTATATATATATATATATATATATATATATATATATATATATATATATATATATATAAGGATTATTGGGGGATGGAAAGCTTAATAAGGGTTTGAAAACAATTGTAAATCAATCGATCTTTGGATATGGGATAAGAAGAAACTCCTCTTTGAGACTCTTGCTAGGCCTGTTATTCTATATGGATGCGAAGGATGGGGATGCAGTATCTCTCGTGAATCCTGGAGAAAGATAGAGCAAATCCAAAAGAATGTTATAACCTATAATCCCAAAATTAAACGAAATACGCCCTATCCCATCCTCTTCTTAGAGGCAAGCCTTTCCCCCATTGAGAGCACGGCTATGACTAGATACCTAATGTATAAGAACAAGTTAAACGTCATGGAAGACAAGAGGCTTCCTAAAATTGCTTCAAAATCAAGTTGTAACCACCTTCGACTCAAGTGAGAATGGCATAAAGATGCCTAGTCTTGGCTATGTTATTGGGGAATCATGGAAGACACCATTTTGCACAATAAGGATACTATTAAAAATATCATTAAATCAAAATTTAAGGAGAAAATGTGGTGTGATAAAGAGTTAGAGGAAAAAAGAAAATTAAGGTATTATAAGAATGTAATCAACCATAATCTAGAAGATCAAAATTATCTCTTTGGTTTGACAAGTGTAAAGAAAAAAATAAGTCTTGCTAAGATAAGAACAAATTCTCACGAGCTCCATAGTGAAACTGGGCATTGGTCAATTCCTTAAACACCATGGGATGAAAGAGTGTATCACCTTTGTGACACTAAGAATGTTGAAGATGAAAAACACTTTCTCTTAGATTGTCCAGCATATACCCAGATTAGATCTCAATTTCAAAATATTTGTCACACTATCAACCTTCCTAACTTTTTAACTCAACGTTATACGTTACATTAACTTGCAGTGATCTAAACAATATATGTTTTGGCTCTTCTCCGAGGATATTATCCATTTAGTTTTGCTTCCCTGAAATCCAACTACATATTGTTGGAGGATATTATCCATTTAGTTTTGCATGAAATCCAATTACAAATTGTTGGATCTACATATTAGAGTGGTTAAGTTTATATAATTTGAGTGTCCGATAGGGATGATTTTAAGGATGAAAATTTATTTTAAAATGTAGAAACCTTGGCGAATCTTACTAATCCTTCATATGCCAACTATAAATGTTTGGCGATATTTTTGTAAAAATATTCAAATTTCTAAGGATTTTATATAACGTTTATAAAATTTTGGTGATTTTTAAGGTAAAATAATTTTATCATATAGAATTTGGGCGAATCATTTTTAAAATAACGAATCTCATTTTTGGAAAAACCATGGAAAATTAGCCCATGAGCGAAATTTAGCCCCTAAAATCATCCATGGTGTCGAGGAGTTTTTCAACGAGTTGGATCCATTTATGCATTCATAAATTTGAACAAGAAAATTGTAATTTCCCCAAATTTATATCGTCGAATTCTAACTAAAAATACCAAAACTTAGAACGTTAACCCTATTGATTAAAGATAACATTAAAAAACCATTTTGTCCATCGAACTTCCAAGCTTGTAACGGCATTGATGACTTTACTCCCCGATTCTAGAAAGTCCACTATGGATATTGTGGTGACTTCTACGATTAAACTTGCCCCTTGAGTTTAATTTAGAATTAAAACATGAGATTTCAATCCTCTTGTAATATAACAAAGATGACTTCACATTCACGCTTTATTATACTCTATTATTTTCACAACTTCATTAGCACTCCATTTTTATTTCCACAAGTGTTTAATTAATTAAAAATATAGCGAGTAAGAAGGTTGACCACGATACTCCACAGCGACACCTTTTTCGTTGCCACGTGTCCTGGTCGTCGTTTAATTGACGTCATTGATTGGCGTCATTTGACATGTAGTATCAATATTCTATCTGCCCACGGAGTTGTGTCAACTGATGACGTCAGCTTTGATCTCACGTCCACTGTACCATCATTTATTCTATCATTCGGGACGCTGTCATTGTGACGGTTACAGATTATGCCGATCCCATGCACACCGTCACCGACTACTGTGACATTAAATGTTATTATTATTATCTGTGCGGAAAAGCGACTCGCCTCACATTAAATGTTATTATTATTATTATATGGAGTGAAAGGGATAGTCACTTACGGGATTGTTATATATGTCGAAAATGAGTCTAAACCGCCAGTAACGGCGCTGTCAACGCCGGGGGGACTCAGTTTGTTATAATTACATTTAATATTTAATATATGTTGCCAAATCGGGTAACAAGGGAGCAGTTAGTATGGAATTTAATTGTGGATAGCATTATAATGATTTTGTCAAAGATGTTCGTAGTTGTGGTGCATGGCAAGGTCGCCACTAAGATATTGGTTGTTCACCAAACTCACTCGGGATTCGGGAAGGCCTCGATGTCAAAATTGAGATCTAAGTACTAACAATCTCTAGGTCAAGGAAGCAGTCCAATACAAAACATGTTTGTTCGTTACAGTGAAAGGAGAGTGTATATTGTAGTTGAAAAGCTTGGGAGAAAGATGAATTCAAAGACATAAGTTTTTTTTTATCTCATTATGAGTTAGTCAATTTCATACAACCCATTTTCAAGTTATTGAGAAAATATTTATAGGGGTTAAGAATATAAAATATCAAATGGATTTTTAGTTTTAGTTGTATGAATTTGAGATTTTGATGATCATGATCAATCAAGTATTTATTGGTTCATGAAATATAAGATTAAAAAAATGAGCTATTTATCTATGCATTTTGTGTATGTGATTAAAATTTGTGTTTTTATTACATTCCAATCATATTAGGGAACAATCATGACCATACCCAAGTTTTATGATATATTCAAATTAGATCTATCAAGACATAACAATGATGACTCTGACAATGTTGAAACAATGATGACTCTGACAATGTTGATGATATATAAATGATCTCAATATCAATGTTTCATCTATTATACTCTTCAAAGATGTTATATATGGAACTGAGATAGTTACTTTGCAAAAAGACTTTGATTTGGACAATTAATCTCAAGTATATATCTTCCTATACTTATTTTTTTTAGTGTAGGAGAAAGATAGAACTTGATCATTGGAAGTGAAATAAAAAAAATCATGTCATTAACTTTTTGTGGTCCTTTGGTTAAGTTGAATTTTCAATGAATCATCTCCAATTCAAGAATATTTTGGAAATTTGGGTAGAGGACTAAAGAATAGTTGATTGAGCCGTATAAGGTAGGAAAGTCTCAAGTATGGCTATGAGAGAAGAAAAAATTTCCAATTTGACCTATCCTAACCGAGGAGAACATGCCATTCGACAAGGAGATCTTGAAACTACGAAGACTTAAAAAAATTACACACTTGACAATTTATAAATTTGTGTTAACATAATTTAAAGGACAACCCAAATTTTTTACCTTCATAATTTTTGTGATTTACAAACAATGGTGAACGTCAAATTTCATCATTGATCATTAGTACACTTTGATTATTAAATATTTCTATGCTAGCGTGCATCATCTCTTTTATATGTCATACATGCCTAGTCACTATATGTATTTGTCATCAAGTGCTTAAAATGTAAATCAACATATTAGAAACATGAATCATGCATGTCTATTCACATCATATACTAATCATCATCAAGGATGATTTTAGGGGCTAAATTTCGCTCATGGGCTAATTTTTCATGGTTTTTCCAAAAACGAGATTCGCTATTTTAAAAAAGATTTGCCCAAATTCTATAGGATAAAATTATTTTACCTTAAAATTCGCCAAATTTTTATAAAAACTATATAAAATCCTTAGAAATTTGAATATTTTTACAAAAATATCGCCAATCATTTATAGTTGGCATATGAAGGATTAATAAGATTTGTCAAGGTTTCTACATTTTAAAATAAATTCCATCCTTAAAATCATCCCTAATCATCATAACTTAAAGAACTTCTCTCATACATATTTCCATATCATAACATAAATCATACATACCTATTCATTCGTTGTCTTAATATCATGATACCATTCACATATTCCTTTCATATTGCATGTCTTAATATCATAACATAACTCATACATGTATTTCCATTGTATGTATTAATATATCATAACAAAAATCATGCATGCCTTTCCATTGCATGTCTTAACATCATAACACACTTTGAATACACTTTACCATTACATGTCTTAACATTATAACACAAATCCGTCTATGTGCCTTACTCTATATTTTCCTTATAAGTCTTAACAGTAGCATTGGAGCTCCTTCCATTGAAATTCTTCCTTGACCTATATCTAATGGCTTAAAGTTGGTTCTTGATTATGATCCCAACACTTCCTAAGCAAATTGTACCATTGGAGCACCTTCCATTGGGAATTATGTCATCAATGTGGGTTGTCCCTCTGATGGCTCTTCCATGACTTTTTTCTATTAGGGTTTTTTCCATGTTCTAAACTTACCTGCCCTTTTTGCAATATTAAAGGATCCACAACAATGGCAAATATAAACAAACAATGATGGGGAGAGATAGACAACGTTGCAAAAAATGCAGGTATGCATCCAACTCTTATATGTAGAAAGTATGTTTCATCCGAACATAGTTTTCGACTTAAAGAAAATTTTGGACAAAAAGTATTTTCAACCAAAAGAAAAGTTTGGCCAAAAAAAGTCTTCTAGCAATGAATCTTTGGAACCAAAGATTCTAACAATGTTTCTACCGATAGGAAGTGCCATTAGAAACTAACTTTTGACCAAAAACATGTCATCACTAAAATTTAACTTTTGACCAAAAATAGTTATGGTTGAATGTTAGTGACATCCTTTTCAAATGAAAGAATTTTATTTTTGGTTGAAATCCTCCACCACACATCCTTGTGACAACCCGTATGGCAAATTCATTACCCATTTTCAAGTATTCACCGCTATAGACAATTGTATATACTTCCTAAGTAACATAACAAAGAATTGATACACTTACCCTTTTTTCACACTTAGTCTCCTCCATGGGAACCCTGCTATCCTTTATCGGATGAAGTCATTAACTTGTGCCCTTATTTAGGACTTATCTACCCTGTTTATTTCGAAGTGTACATGTATCCTTTGTGAGGTCTGTTATGGTTGATCCCAGCCCATGTTTGTTTTTTTATCCAAATATACCTTTAATTGATGGATATTCCGCCACACTTCCCCATTGGACTATTCATAAGGTGCCTTTCCTTTCACTGTGATATGTGTTTCTTTTTTCCTTGTAAGTGTTTCTTTTGTGTTAATTGCAAACATCCTCTTAACTTATATTGAGTACAACTCATGGTTCTCATGCAACCATGCATGTATAACTTTATCATATTCTTCCCTAGTTAAAAATTCTAGGTGTAGTAGTTCTAGTTCAACATGATTGGGTTCATATTCTTTCTTTAACATGTACATATCTTCCATATTGGAGTGTACCTCAATTGGTTCATCCCTATTCATTGCATCTATTTCTACTTCTACTACCTTTTTTTTTTACTTTGAACTAGGATGATAATCTTTCTTCTTCCCTTCTTGAAGAACAATGATTCATTACCAAAACAAACAATGACTCTCATTACATAGATCTAGGGTCGGTCAAAAAGTACTTTGTAGGCTTCCTCTAGTAATTTGAACAATAATTCAAATGGTGTCCATGTATTGATATTATATGTTCCTATCTTAACTATTGTTAATTTTCCCATTAGTGTGCAAGTTACATGGTTAGCTACTATTATTATTATGCGCTCTATTTCAAAGATGGTCTTCCTAACTCATCCTAGAACATCGAGGAAATTAGATGTGTCCCTGCTCCCTATTTACTACGGCATTCAAGATTTTCTTCCCCATAACTAAATCAAGTATATGTCTATATTTTCTTAAAAGTGAACTAACCTTTCATACCCAAACCATTTGTTGAACACTTTCCTCTTATGTATCCATTTTTAGTAGATTTTCAAAGAAATTTTGAATATGGTTGTAAGTAATACTTATTTTGGGCCTATTGTTGTAGTTGGTCCACTAATTTTTGCACCTTGGTGTTGCATAATATTCATGGCGTTGTATCCTGTTAGTATAGCTATTTTCCCACTTTGATTTATCTTCCCCTTTTCTATATCTTATGCCCAAGACAACATCATTGTAAACCTTTCTTTGTTTTTTGAAATCCATCTAATGTTCCCATTCTTTGTCATCAAACAATCTCCTTGTGTATCCCTCGTGTTGAGACCTGGTGGATATTAATGTTTCCTTCAGTGAGATCATTCATTCTTGCAATGTGGATTAGTTTACAATTCTTTTACTGGAGCTCTGTCACAGGTGTTACATAGTGACTATTGTCATGGTACCTAGGTCCATATTCTTAGTACAACGTTACTCTTTGGTATGCTATAAATACACATGTTTTCTATGTGTCTCCATCCATCACAAACAAACCATTTGATAACTACTTTTCTACTTAGTAGGGTTTGGATTTTTGGATTGTCCTATGCATGGGTATGGAATACTTTTAGGCCATGTCTTTTACAAAACCCTTGATTCCTTATTCGATACCTTGGTTATGAGGATCTTTTTTGCTTTCTTGGGTTATTTGAGAAATTGTTCTAAGAATGCTCCATTGTGTTATGTTTTCTACAAAAAATGAGCCTTATTAATTTCCGAGGGTCCCCCTTATAATTTCGAGTTTCCTTCTTTTTTATTGTATTTTTCTTTTTCTTCTTTTAACTTCTTCAACTCTACTTCTAACTTTTGTGTTCTTTTATTATTTTCTTCATTTTTTCTTCTTCAAGCTTCCCACTGCTAGTTCCTATCTCACTTCCATGTGGATTGCTACTATACTAGCATCCTTGTAACCGTTTGAATTTGTTGTCTATACACGTGCTTGGATGGTATCCAATATTCCCACGACAAACATCAATCCTTTCTTTTTCTATGATGCCAAAATTGAGTGGTCTTAAAAATTCATGAAGACTACTATCATAGAAGATCACCATTTCTTTCAGTAATTAAACTATTTTCTTAAGTTGTACGAAAGCCAGAAATTTTTACACTGAAGATGCATACACTTCCTTAAGCTTTGTTTCTACATTTTCTTGATTTTATGTCTTGATTTTTTTCATCTCTTTTACACATTTAATACCATTACATTAGTACTGTTTTCTCATGTATGCCTTTGAACATGGCCTAGTTCTTCCTTTTCATGATCCCTTCATTCTAATTCCATAGCAACTATAAGAAAAACAAATGGTTATTAACATTCCTTCCAGTTACATCAAACAATTGTATTCTCATTATATATATTGGTTACTTCCTTTTTGGAGGAACCCATGTATACGTAAATATTACATAGTCACAATTCGGTGGATTAACTCTAATGATTAAATACTTTGAAATTCATACATGGGTCTCGAGATTGGTTTCCATACTTTTTGTGTCCTCTCTTCACAATTGGGTGATACAATATTATGTTTCTTCCATAAGAAAGAATGATGAATGGGTTTTGGTTTCAAGATGACAAAGGATTTAATTTGTTAATTTGTTTTGTGGGTGTAACAATATTATGTTTCTTTCATAAGAAAAATGATGAAATGGGTCTTAGTTCCAAGATGACAAAGGACTTAATTTGTTTTGTGACAATGAACTTTGGTTGTATTAACTATAGCGATTAAGATTATTTTGAAATTTCATTTTGTTTTTTTTTTCGGAAATGAATCTTGGAATTAGATTGAAAATAATATTGAAAGTTCATTTTGTTTTTCTTTGAATTCTCAATGTGTATTTTTTAGAGAAAATGAATCTTGGAATTAGATTGCAACTCTAGTGAATCATTTCACGCCACAACTTTACAAACTTTACCAAGAAATGATCAATAAGCATCTAGTTACATAGTATTTTAATGCTTTGTAGGTTAGGTTTTACACCATCAAATTTAAATAACTTTAAATCTAACCATGTAAAACTCAACATATAGAGCATTGCTAGATGTTTATTGATCGTTCTAAAAAATATTAATTTCTCCTTAATTAAATTGTTAGATCAGATTTGTGTGGTTAATTTTGTTTAATCCAAGTGATCTAGGGGTGCACTCTGAATCCATTTCTACATTGAAAAATGCAATTTAAACAACAAAAAATCATAATTTCTCCCAAATTCATATAACCATATTCCAACTAAAAAAACAAAACATAAAACAGTTAAATAACACCATAAAATAAAATTCACTCTGAAAATCTTACCCCCTTAATTTAATTTAAAATCAAACCCTTAAATAAGTCAACTTTCCATGGTTTAAACAATGATGACTTCACATTCACACTTTCTATAACAAGCTCATTACCATCCCATTTTTACTATAAATGTTTAATAAAAAATATCAATGATGACTTCACATTTACACTTTCTATAACAAGCTCATTACCATCCCATTTTTACTATAAATGTTTAATAAAAAATATAGCAAGAAGATTGATCACGCAACACCACACGAAAAATTCTATTAACTTGTTTGAGTTGTGACGGTTACAGATTCTGCCGATCCCATGAACACCGCGACCGACTCCCGTGACATTAAATGATACTATTATTCTATGTAGTGAAAGGGATAGTCACCCCGTGACATTAAATGTCATTATTATTATTATTATATGCAGCGAGAGTGACAGTCACTTACGGGTGGGAGATTATTATATACGTGAGCGTAAACCGCCGATAACGGCGCTGCCGATGCCGGTGGGACCCATTTTGGGCATTTTGCCAGTTTTCGCTTTAAATTATTTTGTAATATAAAAATTTAATATTCCATGACAAATGAATGTTGCGAAATCGGGAAATAAGAGAGGATTTGCTTAACCTCTAGTGAGTTAGTATGGAATTTAATTGTGGAGTGGGGAAAGGGGGAGAATATTATGATGATTTTGTCAACAGGTTCGTTGGTTTGGTGCATGCCACACTAAGGTCTCTGGGACATATTATGAAATTGGTTGTAACCATGAAGGAGTCCAATACAGAAATGCAACGTGACATTGTTTCCATGTAGATTGATTGTACCCATGAGACGTGGCAAAAACCACAAGGAAAAGACAGAGCCTTACAACGAGGAAAACGTTGATGGTAACCATGGGTTAAGTAAGATGTCTACCAAGGATTGGTTTGGTTGGGTGCAAAAGTTGGAAATGGGATCATCTTGAAAACTAAAGCAAGGAAAATTGAAACATTATCCAAAGGCATTAAGGGTGGGTGTATCGACCACTACCATCTCCAATTCCATTACACCAAACGATTTAAGCATTTGAACAATATGTTTGAAATGACTACCAACTCAATGAAGCATGTAGGGCAATTTTCAAAATAGAGGCAGTCTATGCCTAAGAGAAAGCTAAGTTCCCTAACACAATTAATAATTATAGGCATAAGAAAAACATGTAATTAATTCTATCATAAAATTTATCAATGAAGATAGTGAATATTAATAAAATACATTTTAATTTGATTGGTTTAGTTGTATTGAATGAAGTGATCTGTACTTTATAGGTTAGTATGGATGAGATGTGTAATGTAACAGATTGCTAATAATTAAAATAAAAAAAAAGTTGAAATTCATAATATAGAAATGAAGAACAAAAACCAACCATACAAAATGTAAAATGTTTATGATATAAAAAATAAAATATAATAATCAAATAAACTAGTGTAGAGTTGAAAACACCAAGATAACTACTTATTGGAATGAGGCTCTGTGAAGTATTGTAAATTTCATCCCAGTCTATGCTTAAGAGAAAGCTAAGTTCCCTAACACAATCAATAATTATAGGCATAAGAAAAACATGTAATTAATTCTATCATAAAAGCTATCAATGAAGATAGTGAATATTAATAAAATACATTTTAATTTGATTGGTTTAGTTGTATTGAAAGAAGTGATCTGTACTTTATAGGTTAGTATGGATGAGATGTGTAATGTAACAGATTGCTAATAATTAAAATAAAAAAAAAGTTGAAGTTCATAATATAGAAATGAAGAACAAAAACCAACCATACAAAATGTTTATGATATAAAAAATAAAATATAATAATCAAATAAACTAGTGTAGAGTTGAAAACACCAAGATAACTACTTATTGGAATGAGGATCTGTGAAGTATTGTAAATTTCATTTTTTCTAGTTGAGAAAAAAGTCAATATTGATCGAGAGTCTACCTGAGTTTACTTGGATTTAACAATTTCTCTATAGATAATTTTGTTGGATAAAAAAAAAATCTTTGTAGAGTTAAATTTCTCAAATGATCATTTGAAATCCAACCACGATTTAAAACTCTTGGAATAGATTATTGGTTGAGAGTTGTGATTCTCTACTAGGATTCGTAGCTGAGAATCTTCAAAACTCCTGGCTAAGAATCTATTAAACTCTCTTTTGAGGGTTTATATGTTATAAAACCACCAAAAACTTAGTAGGGGCTTATTTTCCTCACAAAAGCATGATCTCGGATGAGAGATTGAGAAGACCAAGCCCACAAAAGATCTCTATGCACCTCCAACTTCATTTAGAAACAAATTTCACCATGCCAAGTTGGTTGTTCTTGATTTTTTTGTGTTTTCTTTTTTTGGAAAATGTTTTTGATTCTTGGATAACATTTAGTTTAAAAAAAACCTAATCTAAAACTAATACCTTATGAACCTAAACCTTAACTTAATAAATCGAACCTAACTTATTAAATTAAATAATAATAATAATAATAATAAAATTGTAAAAACATTAAATCTAAAAAAACACCCACAACGATCAATTTGTTAAATGTAGATTGTCAAAATTTCATTTTATTTTTGTTTTTAGTATCATAATTGTATTTCTTTTAATATATTTTACATTCCATTTTTTTTTCAATTCCAACGACATACAAAAATGCTATTGATTTTTTTTTATCCTCCAGTGACACTTGGAGGATTAAAGCAATGAAATGTCAAGTTGAGAGAATCACCATAGAAATTTGACTTGGAACTTTTTAAACACATGTGAATCAAGTTTCAACAGACACCTAGATCTTATATAATTCTACAAGAGGTTGACGACCTGTTGGCAGGGACACATGATTTCGATCATTTTCGCACAATTGAAAGGAACTGCATTTTTCTATAGCTGCCATCACCCCATTTTTGTAAACATTTTTAAGGATCTCGAAGTGATTGATGGACAAAAGACTTGGTTACTAAATTCTTATTGTTTGCATTTTCGTTTTGATTTTATGTTTAATTCATGACTGTAAGCATGAATTAAACATAAAAACCTAGCTTGGTGTTATCATTTTCTGTACATTAGAGTGCATCTATGGGAAGGTCACCATACTTATATCAAATCCAAATCTAATGTTTGAATGACCTATTTTTGATGTTTTGGGTTTCAATATGGTTTAATATGGTTTGATAGTTTGTGATTCGATTTGTGAAGAGCATTAATATTTGTTTGATAGTCTTGTCACGAATTCAATGGTCGTACCAACAGTCATGCAAATTAATACACACATGTTGTACTTGCATCCTCACCTCACCTTGTTGGCTTAACGTATTAATGAGCCATTCATTACTTGCATCCTCACCTCACCTTGTTGGATTAACGTATTAATGAGCCATTCATTACTTGCATTGGGTTTCGGTACTCTGTATGTTTAGTTCTCATCATAGGGTATGGTAAAGATTGCGCTCAAACCCCTGGTTTTCACTCCCACTATTAGAGTTAAGATCATACACATGTTATGTTATTTTCATATCTCCACTCTCCGTTCGGGTTTTTCCTATTGATCACATGATTCGAACCTAAGACTATCTAGAGTAAACCCTGTTGCATTCGTCATGGCGCTCGTTCGCTTGGAGACAAATGGATGCCAGGCTTTACTTTCTCACGACGATGCAATTGAGGATCCTAAAATCCACGGCTGGGCTATTTTCCTTAAAATATTTGAAGGCTATAACCTTCATGTGGCAAAGGCTTTCGCATAGACCTTCGATGGTTGTAGAGCAAAAGTCAGGGACACACAGTTAGAGTTGACCGAAGGGTTTGTGAGCGAAGCAATAGGGCTTCCATCGAAGGGTGAAAAATGGTTCAAAAATGCCCGAATTGAAGGAGTCTCGTGGACCCTCTTCATGACATCATGAAAGATCAACTGTTATGAAAATAATATCTCTATCTCCCTGGTTAAACCTAGGTGGCATAGCCTGTTGTTGATTCTCAAGCAATTCGTGACATGCGAGGGTTGATACAGATTAGTCTTCCTCTACCATATTCGTTTACTTATGCATTTCATTGGCTACGAATTAAATATGCCATTTTACTTGATGAGAAGTCTCTATAAAATGTCTAAAAGATATAAAAGACAGAGTCTTGATTCAAGCCTGTTCCATCACAGGTTGGTTAAGATTTTGTTGATGCATCACTTGTCAAACGTAGGTGACAGTTGGGAATTTTTTTGATAAGAAATGGTTTTTCCCAAACTGTTCCTACAGTAAACCCTAACTTAGACGAGCCACTGATTAAAGACCAACTCGATATTTCAATTGATAGACCAGGCTTTACCGATAGAAACCCTTTAGATGCAGGGATGCCAAGTAAGTCTTCACCTACTGGATTTTATGAGAAAGGGATTGTTGAATTGAAGGTAACTGACCCTCTTGTACCTGAAATTGATGCTAGCCTGAACATTATTATTAATCCGTATGTTGAGAAACCTCGCAAAGGAACAAACAAGAAATGCACAGACTTAGGGTTCAAAAACAAAAGGGCAGGTCACCAAATTTCAAGGAATCTAAGGAACCGATCCGACACTCATCTGAGCTCGATCGATCCAATCGAGATCGATGAGTGCTTGGATCCTGAGATCGAAGATTTTCTAGTTTTAGAAGACCCTGAATTTCAGGGTTACAAGAAGAAAGTTATCGTTCTGACTTAACCTCATGATTTTGTGACAAATTTTCCACCATGCCTTAAAGGTAAGGAGGGGTTTTTCGGTATTAGGCCTGATCAGAAGCAAATAACAGGTAAGATCAATACACCCCTGTTTGACTTTGCACTTCATCAACCTTCCATCTCGCCTGTACAATGTGATGTTTGTTTCCATTGGATCGAGCGGTATTACACCGACATTCATGTCCTTCAGGCCCGAATTAAATCGCTTACTGCTCAAAATGATTTGTCGAGGCAAGAAAATCATGACCTCAAGGTGCACGCAAAGACAAAATCTAAACGCATCAAGAGATCATGAAACATAGTAATAAAAAATGCAACCAGTGTAAAGGCGATAATAAATTCTGAACTACCCGACCCATCTTTAGTCAATTTTTAAATGGTAAAACAATTTTTCCTCTTATTTTATTCCTGTTATCTATTTCGAAATAAGTCGATTTAAAATCTGATTTTATTTGCTAAAATTAAGACTGGCTACAGAATGTTCGATTATGTAGCCAAGTCTCTTTTGATAAAAAATAGAAATTAGTTATGAGTAATTTTCTAACTTAATTAAATTTGTTTTGTTTGTTTAGGAAATATGAGATTCTATGGCTGATCATTTGGAGGAAACATATTCGATCATGCGTCTAATGATTAGTAGTTTCTTTTTTTGTTTGTTTTGTAAAAAATTTGATCTACCTTTGATTAAAACCAACTCTGTTATAAGTGGCTCCCCAACCCACTATTTTTGCAATATTTTTTATTCTATGATATCCTACTCTATCATGTGAGATAGGAGAATGTGATCTCAGGACACTTTAAATACTGTTCATTTTGTAAGTAAAAAGCATCTTTGGCTAGAACAGATTATAGGCATGTAATTCTCATAACTATATGGACAAATGTTTCACATTTTGGATTTAGACCATTGTGACATTTTTCCACCTATGTTTTGACTTTTATATTATCAAATATTGATATGTTACACAACTTTAGCTTCTTTAGCATATGCCATTTCATATTATTGGATGCTTTTAAAGTTTGTCTATAACTTGTTGTTTGACAAATTATCACTGTTATTGTTATATCAATTTTAATATCACGATTTACATGTGATGTTTAGTTGATTGATAAAATGAATGCTTTACATTAAGATTTTTGTTACTGTAATCATTCATAATTATAAGATCATTGTACATACATGTCTACTATTTTGTTCTCATATCCTAGCTATCAATAAACACCTCGAGTTTATTCAGGAGGCATTAGGGAAAGCCTTCCATAGATTTCTCTTACAGGCAAAGACAATTGGAGTTTTGGATCGCACAGAGACGTAGACACAGTATGAAACTAATCTCAAGTTAGCTTTATTTCCATTTAATTTCTGTTATTTTACTTATTAGCGAAACATGATAGTTTTAGATTGGCTTTGACCACCACTCTATCCTTGTTTCATAACATATTTTATTTAAGTTCTTAGATTTATGATTAGAAAATAGAAAATATTAAAAATGTGCTTTCTTTATCTACTTTTGAAAATAGTTACCAAACATTGATTTTGCAAGGTATTCACTAAAAACTTGCAATTTGTAATTACTCTGTACATAATGGCATGTTCATATTTATCTCTCCGTTGAATGTATTTGTAAATAATTAGATTAAAGTTTATATATTATTATAGTTTTAACATTAGTTAGCTTATTTCTTTTCCTTGTTTGAGGACCCTAGTTGGATAACGGAGCCATTAAACCTGTCAGAATAGGTTACACCAAATGTCTTGGGTTATTTAGACAACCCAGGTCCAGATCTATTCTTCCATTTGACGGCAGGTCAAATTTGCCTGTCAACAAATGGCGCTAGAAGGAGGGCCTGAATTCAATTAATGGCACATGGAGGTCGCAAGAATCCTCCCCCACACACTCGCTCCCCTGTCGTAACACGTAGTCGCTCAGACAATGACGTTACACTTGAAACAAAAACTACCTCAAATGATAACCTCGAGATTCTTGTTGAACCAACAACACCAGTTCCTCAAGGAGACAACGTCTAAGAAATTGTTTGTCAGTCACTCATAAGAACACACAGTGCCTTAACCCATATCAGACAACCTGGTAGGCCAATTAATCAACCCCTTGATTTTTTGGATATCCGAGAACAACTGCAAGGCACTGGTCTACTCCCAAACCCGTTAGGTGGACATACTACCAATCCTACCAAAACACCTATCCTTGGAGCCGGGGGATTCAATATTCCACCTTCTCCACCTGATTCATCCCCATCCTCTCCAGGAGGAGAATCTTCAGACGAAGGGAGTTCCTCATCAGGACCATCACATCCTTCGACACCACCAATGCCCATGGAAAACCAAAACAATCCCACCAGACCTTGGCTCGATCAAGATGTCATGGTTGTACCCGGACCTCAACACCCATTACCAAAACATCCAGAGAAATGGTTACCCAAATTTGATCTGGATTCTAAACAATTTGCTGAAGACCACATCAAAATTTTTATGTTGGCCATTAGACTCCGAAGTGTAGAACACGAATATGTAGTATGCCGATTATTCCCTTATACTTTTGAGGGAAATGCCTCCACATGGTATTTCACTCAACAACCCCAAATCATTGTTTCTTGGGACAAATTTGAAACTTGTTTCTTGTAGAAATTCGGCGATGATAAATCATCAGAAGTTTTGGTTATGGAACTGTCTAGCCTAAAAATGAATCCCAAGGAAAAAGTGAAAGACTTCAACCAAAGATTTATTACTTTAAAGAATAAAATCCCTGCAGATTCAATGCCTGCTGAAAGCCTAATTGTCGCATATTACACCAAAGCTCCGCATAATAATATAACAATTTGGGTCAAAAGCTCTAAAAAGAACGCATTATTAGAAGCCTTTGAGGAGGTGAGCCAAATTGAAAAGGATATATTAAGCTTAAAAGACAATCTCAATAGTGAAGCTGAAACAGTTTTTGCCTCTAAAAAGAAAATAGAGATCCTTCCTAGAACCCCCCAAACTAAAAGTCAACCAAAAACCCTAGACTTAGAAAGCTTGCAGAAAGCTTTCCAAAAACTGTCCAATCAGGTCATGGACTTGAAGAGATCAGCCGAGGAGGCATCCACAAGCAAAGGAAGTTTTAAACCTCCTTTCAAAAAACCGTTCCCTCCCATCCGGCCAAACCTGATCAATGAAGGTCTAAATTTTGAGAGTTTACAGTACACTTTGCAAACCATCTTAGAAGCACATGATAATTCTGCTTCTGTACCTCCTGAAAGTTCTGAAGACATAGCTGAGGAAGAAGTACCGAAAGAGGAGGAATTGTCTCCCAATATCTTCAGTCACTTCTCGGACAGTATCTTCCAAGCAAATTTTGAAACTGTCCACCCCTACAACATGAGAAGCAAAACACAAAACAAACCTTCTTCTGAAGTGAGTAATAATGTGCTTCCAAAACAAACAAAGAAAGCTAAAATTAAACAAAGTTTAGCAGCCCCTGTTTTAGATTATGATTTAATCAAATATCTAAAAAGACCGAGGGCTAATATTTTTGTTTTCGAGCTACTGAAATTTCCCCTTATTTTGCAGAAAATGCTTCAAAGTATCGCTGAAAACAGTAAAAACAACGATCCTGGCAGTAATAAAACTACAGAAATTGGTTCAAAAACAACTAAAAGGATGCCAACTAAAATGACATCTGAACCTCCAGATAAAAGGGATTTAGTTGAGAAAACTGTATCAAATGTAGATAAAACTGTTTTAGGGACAACAACTAAAAATCAACAGAATTCTATTGTTAACACTCAGAAAAATGTCCCGCCTTTCTTGTTAACCTTTGAATTTTTTAATAGGAATGTACATAATTGTATGGTCAATTCAGGTGCATTGTCAAACGTGATGCCTCTATCTATTTTTCAAAAAATTAACGCAGAAGTTAAACCTTCTGATCTCAAAATCATTTATCTTGATCGGATGAACGTTAAGGTAATTGGTGAGCTTAAGAATGTTTTGGTTAGATTATCTTCCAATCCTAAGGTTCACCAGATAATTGACATTATTGTTGTTGACATCCCTGAAGTCTATGGTTTTTTGTCAAGCATGGACTGGTCCAAACAACTGCATGGTTACTTTTCCACAGATTGGTCTCATTTGTGGCTTCCAAAAAATGGACAGCCAAATAGAATCAGGATAAATAGAGAACGCCATCTTAAACACATTGTGACAGATTTAAATGATGCAAACAAACCTTTCACTGCATCTGCTAATTCATTTGAAATGCAGGGAATGAATACTTTCTTTGGTAACTTCATGACCGAAATTTCTCCTATCACTGATTCAAGGCAGCAATAAAAAATTATGACCTATACTCAGACATCAGCTTTGCTAAGCGTGTCAAACATTGCTGACGAAGCTCAAATCTGGTCATTGTACTTTGATGGATCCAAATCCAAAGAAGGAGTCGGTGCAAGATGTGTACTCATTGATCCCGCAGGTAATAATACTTTCATTACCTGTCGATTAGAGTTCGAGTGCACTAATAACACCGTCGAATACGAATCACTTCTACAAGGGCTTATGAAATCTTTGGATATCGACGCACAAAATTTAATGGTATTCGGTGATTCAGAAATCATGGTTAGGCAGGCAAGAAACTCCATACATTGCTTATCAACACATCTGAAAAGTTACCAAACCGAGGTATGGAGTTTAATGCAAATTTTTTCATCATTTAATATAAATTCCATTCCTAGAATAAGTAATTCGGAGGCTGATTTACTGGCTAATGTCGCTTCTAAACTATTGCCTTCAGAAGGTCTTTCTCCTAATGCATTTTCAATTGAATTATTGTTCAAGCCATCGATCCCGAATAACATCACCAATTGGAGAGTGTTCAATGATGACCAACAGATCATCAACTTATTTCATATGGAGGATACCTTCCAAGGTACGGTCATTGATGAAGGCACTCACGATGAAAACCTCCGCAATTTCACGGTAATATCAGATCCTAGATCTCTTGAATTGACATTTGATCTGGTAAATTATATCCCCAGATCTGTTGTAAGACTAGAGAAGTTTTATGAATTGCATGATAAATTTAGAGGGTCATTTAATTGCAAAACAAACATTTCTTCTTTGATTTATGAGATGGTGAATTTAGGGACAAAGGAAAATCCTCAAAATATTAATTTGGGAATAGGATGCTCCGAACAAGAACGATCTACTTTTATAAAATTGTTTAAAGAATTTAAAGACATTTTTTCCTGGACGTATGATGATTTGAAAACATTTGATCCTAATATCATATAGCATGTCATCCCCATGAAACCCCAGACCCAGCCTTTTTAGCAAAAAATAAGAAAGATGCACCCTAAATTGGAACCCACTGTTAAAAAATAACTAAATAAATTATTGAATGCAAAGATAATTTTCTCGATAAGAAACATGTAATGGGTGTCTAATCTAGTTGTTGTAAGGAAGAAAAGTGGTGAAATTCGACTCTGTGTCGACTTTCGAAACCTGAACCGTGCATTTGACAAAGAAAACTACCTTGTTCCTCCAATGGAACGAATTATACAACAAGTATCTAGTTCTGAAAGACTATCTCTGCTAGAATTTTTTTCGGGATACAACCAAGTCCTCATGTCTCCCTCAGACTAGTTTAAAACCACCTTTCATACTCCATGGGGCACTTATGCCTACATGAAGATGCCATTTGGACTTATAAACATCGACGCTACTTTCCAGAGAGCAATGGACATTGCTTTCCGTGGTCTCATAAACCAATCAGTCGTGGTCTATCTTGATGATGTTACTATCTTCTCTAAAAACAAGAAAGATCACTTGTCTCACCTCAAGGCTATCCTGGAACGATGCCACAAGTTTAGCATATCTCTCAACCCTAAGAAATCGACATTTTCAATAGAGAAAGGAAAACTACTTGGGTTTATAGTGTCTGAAGAAAGAATGGTTATTGACCTTGAAAGAACCCAATATATTGCTAAACTCTCCCCTCCCTCTTCCAAAAAATCCATGCAGTCCTTTTGGGCAAGATTAATTTCGTCAGAAGATTTGTCCCAAGTTTCTCGTAAATGGTAAGACCATTGCAAAATTTAATTAAAAAGGATGTTCTATACCGTTGGGGACCGCAAGAAAGTCAAGCTTTTGACTCCATTAGAAAATCAATAGTATAAGCTCCTTCCTTGATGAGCCCCTATTTTTCTCAAGATTTCACACTTTACACCTTTGCCTCTGACTGATCTTATGTTGTTGTGTTAACACAGAAAAATGATGAAAGTAATGAGATACCCATTTCCTTCATGAGATCAGCCTTAAAAGGAGTAGAGATTAATTACCCAGTAGTAGATCAACATGCATATGCTGTTTTTAAAGCAGTGAAACACTTCCGGTCATACCTGCTGAAATCCAGAACCAAGGTCATCGTTCCTTACCCAGCTATAAGAAACCTGTTAGTACAAAAAGAACTGGGTGAGAAAAGAGAAAATTGGATGATGTCGTTACAAGAGTATGACCTCAAAATAACCCCTACACAAATTTTTATAGGTCAAGGCTTATGCAAATTAGTGGTTGATTCAGTTGAAGGGAAGGAAAGTCAAATTAACACCTTAACGGTAAAGAGACACAATGAAAAACAAATCAGTTGTGCACAAGTTGTTGTCAATTCTTGGTATGAGAATGTTAAATTTTATTTGACACATGGATCTTCTCCTCGCTATCTTTATCCTAAAAACATAAGAGCACTCAGGCTAAAACTGCATCTTTCCAGTTAATAAATGATGTATTATTTCGAAAGAATTTTGATGGTGTTCTTATGCGTTGTTTAGAAAAGGAAGAATCAAAAAAAGTATTATCTAAACTTCATGCAGGTGAAGCCGGTGGTCACTTCGGGGGAGACACCACTACTCACAAAGTGTTAAGAGTTGGGTACTATTGGCCCACTTTGTTTAAAGATGCCCACACGTTGTGCCGTAAATGTATAGTTTTCCAAAAGGCTGCAAGAAGGGTTAAAAATGCAACATTTCATTTGCAGCCTGTCACTATAGATTCCCCTTTTCAACAATGGGGTCTTGACATCATAGGACAAATTAACCCTTCTTCTTCACAACAATACAAGTATATCATTACAACAAAGGATTATTTTACCAGATGGTCTGAAGTTGCACCTTTGAAAGTGGTAAACACAAATCAGATAGTATCTTTCCTCAATTCTCATATCATCACCCGATTTGAAATTCCCGAATGTTTGGTCTTTGATAATGCCTCTTACTTTTCATCCCTCGATATGAACGTATTTTCCTTGGAAAAATGGATTAAACTAAAATATTCTGCCAGCTACTACCCTCAAGGAAATGGTCTAGCATAATCAACAAACAAAAATTTAATCAAGATCATTAAGAGGATAGTTTCAAAGAGCCATAAGAACTGGCACAATGCACTGTATAATGCACTTTGGGATGACAGGGTGACACCAAAGCCTCTATTGGTAATTTCCCTTTCTTTCTCATCTACGAAAGAGAAAAAATTCTCCCAACACATGTTCTTCTTCCTTCTCTGCAACTATCACAGAAAGTTCAAGAGGAGGAGTGCCCTCCTTTAGAAAAATGGATAAATGCCTTGTTAAAATTGGAGGAAGTAAGGGCACAAGCAAAACAAAAATTGGATCAGCACCAGCAAATTGTAAAAAACTGGTTTGATTCAAATTCTTCTTCGGATAGGAATTTCGATGTCGGATATTTGGTTCTCAAGTGGAACAAAGATCATGAGGGAAAGGGAGAAGACACCCAGTTCTAGAATCTCTAGTTAGGACCATTCGTAATTTCTGAAAAATTAGGTCCCATCTCTTTTTGTCTGCACAATTTGGAGGGACAACCAAACACTTTCCCAGTGAATGACCAAGCTCTCAAAAGGAATTTTTCCTGATGATTCCAGATTCACTTCTTTGTACATATTTTTGTTTTGATTTTCTTTTCTGTATTTTATTTTGGTTCTTTTCATTTTGCTTGTTTTTGGTTTGTTTCTGAATAATTATATCCGTGTCACCATTTCATTTATGGAAGGGAAATCAGAATTTTTATCCAAGAGCAATAGCTGATGACTTTTCAAAGCAACATGCTGTAAAACTTAGATCAACAGAAGAAAGTTCCTGCTCAAAACATTGTTGCTAGTTTCTTTTCAAAATCTCAAAAGGATGTGATTATTATTAATAAAACTCTTAACGATATCCCTGTTTTTAAGAAAACAACTCAATTATACCTTCCTGTCCTTGAGATGGTTTCTTAACGGGAATCTAAGTGTTCAGATCATGGTAAAGATCATTAAATAAGTAGATGAATTGTAAAAGATCAAATTCTATGTTTCAAAATCTGAAATTTTCAGTGTCACCCCGCTCTCTTGAATATCATAAAGTTTCTACAAGTTTGTAAATTAATTCTAGAGAGTTGAAAGCACTGCAAGGTGTGGGAAGTGTTTGTAAACCCACCGGGACAATGAACAGGTCTGCTAGTAGCGGGTAAATGCATCCATGATACCAAGGCAACTTAGTCGGGGTACTGAACATGCCTGCTGGCAACGAAGCAATGTCGGGTTTAAGAAAATTATTAGTTATGTATTTTAAATTAATCCAAGAATAAAGATGTTCTTTATCATGAATGAACAAATTTTGGACATGATAGAGGTGTTAGAGTGGGTTAAATGACATCCCTACTGAGGATATGGAAGCCTACTGGAAGCAGTGGCTCTATCAACAGTATCAAAACTTGGTTTCCTAAAAACATTGTTTCGCTCATAATCTAGATTTGATACTAGATTACATTTTTGACAAAAAACAGATCTGATGTTGGACTATGTTGCTTCCTGAGTTTTTGATCCGAATGCTTGATTTGTTGTAAATTGTTTCTCGAATATTCATTTTTTTGACTCATCCCAACATGAAAATTTTGGTGGTGCAGAGATAACTGCTTCACCCAGTACATCACCATTGTTGGAAGCCACACATGATTTCGATTGTTTTCGCACAATTGAAAGGAACTGCATTTTTCTGTAGCTGCCATCACCCCATTTTTGTAAACATTTTTAAGGATCTCAAAGTGATTGATGGACAAAAGCCTTGGTTACTAAATTCTTATTGTTTGCCTTTTTGTTTTGGTTTTATGTTTAATTCATGACTGTAAGCATGAATTAAACATAAAAACCTAGCTTGGTGTTATCATTTTCCATGCCTTAGCGTGCATCTATGTGAAGGTCACCATACTTATATCAAATCCAAATCTAATGTTTTAATGACCTATTTTCGATGTTTTGGGTTTCAATATGGTTTGATAGTTTGTGATTCGATTTGTGAAGAGCATTGATATTTTTTTGATAGTCTTGTCAAGAATTCAATGGTCATACCAAAAGTCATGCAAATGAATACACACCTGCTATACTCACATCCTCACCTCATCTTGTTGGCTTAACGTATTAATGAGCCATTCATTACTTGCATTGGGTTTCGGTACTCTGTATGTTTAGTTCTCATCATAGGGTATGGTAAGGATTGCGCTCAAACCCCTGGTTTTCACTCCCACTATTCAAGTTATGATCATACACAAGTTATGTTATTTTCATATCTCCACTCTCCGTTCGGGTTGTTCTTACTGCTCACACGATTCGAACCTAAGACTATCCAGAGTAAACCCTGTTGCATTTTGGTTGCATTCGTCATGGCGCCTGTCGTTTGCCTGGAGCCAAATGGATGCCGGGATTTACTTTCTCACGACGATGCAATTGAGGATCTTAAAATCCACGGCTGGGATATTTTCCTTAAAATATTTGAAGGCTATAACCTTCAGGTGGCAAAGTATTTCATGCAGACCTTCGATGGTTCCAAAGAAAAAAACGGGGACACATCATTAGAGTTGACCGAGGGGTTTGTAAGAGAAGCAATAGGGCTTCCATCGAAGGGTGAAAAATGGTTCAAAAATGCCTGAATTGAAGGAGTCCCATGGAGCCTCTTCATGATATCACGAAATATCAAGTGTTGTGAAAACGGTATTTATATCTCCTTGGTTAAACCTAGGTGGCATAGACTGTTTTTGTTTCTCAAGCAATTCGTGACATGCGAGGGTCGACACAGATTAGTCTTCCTCTACCATATTCATTTACTCACACATTTCATTGGTTATGAATTAAATATGTCATTTTACTTGATGAGAAGTCTCTATAAAATGTCCAAAAGATATAAAAGACAGAGTCTTGATTCAAGCCTATTCCATCACGGATTGGTTAATATTTTGTTGATGCATCACTTGTCAAACATAGGTGACTGTTGGGAATTGTTTTTGATAAGAAATGGTTTTGCCTAGACTATTCCTACAGTAAACCCTAACTTAGACGAGCCACCGATTAAAGACCAACTCAATATTTCAATTGATAGACCAGGCTTTACCGACAGAAACCCTTTAGACGCAGGGATTCCAAGTAAGTCTTCACCTCTTGGATTTTCTGAGCAAGGGACTGTTGAACTGAAGGTAATTGAACCTCTTATACCTAGAATTGATGCTATCCTGAACGTTATTATTAATTCATATGTTGAGAAACCTCGCAAAGGAACAAACAAGAAATGCATAGACTTAGGGTTCAAAAACAAAGGGCAGGTCGCCAAATTTCAAGGAATCTAAGGAACCAATCCGACACTCATCTGAGCTCAATCAGTATGATCGACATCGATGAGTGTTCAGATCCTGAGATCGAATATTTCCTAGTTTTAGAAGACCCATAATTCCAGGGTTACAAGAAGAAAGTTATCGTTCCGATTGAACCTCATGATTTTGTGACAAATTTTCCACCGTGCCTCAAAGGTAAGGAGGGGTTTTCTGGTATTAGGCATGATCAGAATCAAATAGCAAGTAATATCGATACACCCTTGTTTGACTATGCAGTTCATCAACCTGCCATCTCGCCTGTACAGTGTGATGTTTGTTTCCATTGGATCGAGCGGTATTACACCAACATTCATGTCCTTCAGGCCCGAATTAAATCGTTTACTGCTCAAAATGACTTGCTGAGTCAAGAAAATCGTGACCTCAAGGTGCATGCAGAGAGGAAATCTAAACACATCAAGAGATCAGGAAACATAGTAATAAAAAATGCAACCAGAGTAAAGGTGATAATAAATTCTGAACTACCCGACCCATCTTTAGTCAATTTTTAAATTGTAAACCAGTTTTTCCTCCTATTTTATTCCTGTTATCTATTTCGAAATAAGTCGATTTAAAATATGATTTTATTTGCTAAAATCAAGACTGGCTATAGAATCGAAGATTCTGTAGCCAAGTATCTTTTGATAAAAATTAGAAATTAGTTATGAGTAATTTTCTAACTTAATTAAATTTGTTTTGTTTGTTCAGGAAATAGGAGATTCTGTGGCTGATCATTTGGAGGAAACATATTCGATCATGCATCTAAATGATTAGTAGTTTATTTTTTTGTTTGTTTTGTAAAAACTTCGATCTACCTTTGATTAAAACCAACTCTGTTATAAGTGGCTCCCCAGCCCACTATTTTTGTAATTTTTTTGATTCTATGAGATCCTACTCTATCCTGTGAGGCAGGAGAATGTGATCTCAGAACACTTTAAATACTGTTCATTCTGTAAGTAAAAGGCATCTTTGGTTGGAACATATTAAAGGCATGTAATTCTCAGAACTATATGGACAAATGTTTCACATTTTGGATTTAGACCACTGTGACATTTTTCCACCTATGTTTTGACTTTTATATTATCAGATATTGATATGTTACACAACTTTAACTTCTTTAGCATATGACATTTCATATTATTGGATGCTTTTAAAGTTTGTCTATAACTTGTCATTTCAAAAATTATCATTGTGATCGTTATATCAATTTTAATATCACGATTTGCGTGTGATGTTTAGTTGATTGATAAAATGAATGCTTTACATTAAGATTTTTGTTACTGTAATCATTCATAATTATAAGATCATTGTACATACATGTCTACTATTTTGTTCTCATATCCTAGTTGTCAACAAGCACCTGGAGTTTATTCGGGAGGCATCAGGGCAAGCCTGTCATACATTTCTCTTACAGGCGAAGATAGCTGGAGTTTTGGATCGCACAAAGACATAGACACAGTATGAAACTAATCTTAGGTTAGCTTTATTTCCATTTAATTTCTGTTATTTTACTTATTAGAGAAACATGATAGTTTTAGATTGGCTTTGACCACCACTCTATCCTTGTTTCATAACATATTTTTTTTAAGTTCTTAGATTTATGATTAGAAAATAGAAAATATAAAAATTTGCTTTCTTTATCTACTTTTGAAAATAGTTACCCAACATTGATTTTGCAAGGTATTCACTAAAAACTTGCAATCTGTAATTACTCTGTACATAATGGCATGTTCATATTTATCTCTGTGTTGAATGTATTTGTAAATAATTAGATTAAAGTTTATATATTATTATAGTTTTAACATTAGTTAGCTTATCTCTTTTCCTGGTTTTAGGACCCTAGTTGGCTAACAGAGCCATTAAATCCGTCAGAATAGGTTACACCAAACGACTTGGGTTATTTAGACAACCCAGGTCCGTATCTATTCTTTCAGTTGACGGAAGGTCAAATTTTCCCATCAACACGACCACAATATTGAGGCACAATTTCAATGGTTATTTAAGATAAAGTTCATTTCATGGAATTTGTTCCCTCTCGACACGTCCAATTCATATTGTAGTCCCCAAAGAATATTTGTCCTTCCAAACCTTAGGCAACGATATTGTCTTTTTGCATGGAAATAATAATCACAACAACAAAATATTCAATTCTTCTAAATCTATGCCTTATGTTGCAAGAAAAAAATAATCTTGTAGAGGAAGAGATATGGTTAAAATAACACCTTTTCACTTAATTATAACTTATATGGCCACTTGGACAAGGCATATATTGTAAAATATGCAAATAAATTGGTTTCACAACATGGATGGACTTAACTATCAATCAACAAATCACTTTTTAAAGTGATTTATTAGAAATATTGGTTATGAATCTTCACTGCCAACCAACCAAACTATGTTTACAACATTTTAAAATTAGTTGAACCCTCGAATCCCACAAGAAAATCAAATACTCCTTATCCATTATTTCTTATGACTACTCATTGGTTTCCCAAATAGATAAATACCATATGCATCTTGTTGATTTTTTGGTAGCATCAGACATTGACTACCACACAGGCATGTGTTTTGCATGTGGAAGTTGTCCGAAATATTCTAGTCTTGAGTTTACTTTAGTTAAAAGGAAATAATTAAAGTAAAATTGTATTTATTAGTGAATTGAGTTATTCAAGGACATGCTTAGCATGCAACATGTAATCTAAATCTTAAGTGGGCATGAGAAGTAATATCGTCCATAGATCACTTTGAAGATTAGAAATAGATTGTAACTCATGATTATAAAAGCAAGGCTGGGTTATAGGAGAAGTCACCTCGAGAGGAAGTCACTTGTATTGAGGAAGTCCACACGGTCGAGACTTTTGATAGGAGATCAAAGTCAAAGACTTTTGATGAGAGATTAATGTCAAGAGACTTGGTGAGAGACCAAGGTAGGGACTTGTGTGAGATGTACTTGTGAGAGAGACTTGGTGAGAGACCAAGGTTGAGGATAGCAAAGAAGGATTTTTTCTAGAAAGAAGTGTAGGAGCGAAGAAGGTCTTTTGCTTACACTAGAGTGAGGATATCTCACTGGTTGGGTGAAGAGAGTTCATCCAAGTATTGATGAGAGGGATGAATCACAAAGGACATGATTCAAGATCTTAGATAGGTGGAGAGTAACTTCCATCTAGAGGTCATATAGGTCAAGGAGGAGAGAGAGAAGAAGCATCCATAGGTGGGTTTCAAAGGACATAGACCAGAGGGAAGAGCATAGTCATACAGAGGTTTTCATATGAGATTTACGTACACATCCATGGGTCTCAAAGGAGACATGCATGGATATCTGTGATTCAGAGAAGGAAAAGTCACAGACATCAACGATCTAGAGAAGGTCAAGTCACAGATGCATTGGGAAACATGCTGGTACAAAGCCATACAAAAGCATAGGAGTTTCCAGGTTTGTCTGCAGTGTATAATTCTCTCAGTGGGCCATTATCCCTCTTACAGGAGCCTTGATTTGATCTTAATAAAAGCATCATTGGACTAGTTTTCCCTCTGGGGTTTTTCCAGGGGTTGTTTACTCGAAAATTCTTGGTGTTATTATGTGCTTGATTTGGTTTCCTTGTTTATGCTTCCGTTGCATGTTTCGTTGAGTAACCTAGCTGTGCTTTGATTTAGTAAATATATGTTTCTTGGAATTAAGTTCTTGGTGGTAGGTTGAAGGGGAAATCTCGACAGGGTATTAGAGCATACCAAGGGTTGAATCCACTTTATAAAGTCGACATGGTATTAGAGACGAGGCTTTGAAGGAAATATGGAGCCTAGTCTCGAAAGGAAGGAAGCCAAGAGGACAAATCTTATCAGGTAGATAACCAACAGAGGAAATCAAAAGACATATTTTTAGGGAAACAATAGTACTGGGCAGAACAAGTGTTTTTGCAGGTGTAAAAAGGCATCTGCGAGTCATAGTGTAGACAAGAACAAACATCAGCGTGTCACATAAGGACAAGTTGTGGATATCCACGGGTCACAGAAGGAAAAGTCACAGATAGGTCGTACATGACAATATAAAGTAGTTCTAACAGAGGGTTATCAGATCATATCTTGAAGATGATGAACACATTGAAGATTGAGGATAGGTTAGAAGGGGAAACAAAATTCCAAGTTGGTAGTTCATAAGAAGAAGGAAGTGAAGGACAAGCAAGTGTTTCTAGACTTGATGAAGGATCACTTGATTCTGCACATTTATGAGAAGAAATCTGCCAAGGAAATGTATGATGATTTAGTGAGTCTATACCAAAACAAGAATACATAAAGGTTGCTACATTTGAAGCACCAACTTCAAGTTGTTAGGATGTCTAGTGAGGACATGTTTGTGAATTATCTTATGAAGATTATACAGATCCAAGATCAACTTGTAGCGATTGGGAACATTTTGTGCAGGGGATTTGTGCATGAGAGAAAGTGCCATGTTTTGATAGACTATGGAATGATTGTATTCAGGAGGAGACTCAATTAGAGTCTAGGGATGGTTTGAAGAGGAGCCATGATGAGAAATTTTCTCTTTCCAGCCATGAAAGGAAGGGAAAGTTCAAGAAAATTTCCAATGGAGAGTCGACCGCTCAAGATGGAAAGAAGAAGAAGGACATAAAAAAATTCAAGTGCTTTGCATGTCACAAGCTTGGACATTATGTAGGAAAATTTCCACACAAGAATAAGGGGGAAATGAAATGCAATCAGATGTATCTGCGTCGACAAAGGCTCAAGTGGACGAGTTTTGTAAGAATTTTGAACATACATAATTCTGATTGGTTTGTCATACTTCTGTGGGCATCATATCAATTGATGCATGGTTGATAGATTATGGAGCTACATGTCATATGCTGTGAGCATGAGAGGTGTTCGAGAGATTCACAGAGTCTGACTCAAAGATACATGTGGAATTTGGTATGGGGACCAAGCATTCAGTGAAGGGGTATGGAACAATACCATTACAGATAGAGTCAAGAGGTACATTGAGAGTGAAATGTGTTCTATGGGTGCCATGACTCAAGAGGAGTGTGATCTCATTCTCAATGATTGAGAATAAGGGATTTGACATAGCGTTCTAGGATGGAAAGGTGCTCATTATTCTCAGAGGATCTAGCTTAGACAAAGAAGATGTATTTGGAGTTAGAGAGAGCAACTTGTATAGGCTAAAGGGCCAGCCTATAAGAGTAATTTCCAACAGGATGGTGATAGATAAATGGGATCAAGTAGCTCCAAAGGTTGAGAAAATTAGAGGGAGTTAGATTTCAGGTTCAGGTGAGAAGGAGCATCCTTCCAAGTGAGTCAAGAAGGATTCATGGTACGAGATGGACATGCAGGATGGTCAAGAGCATGACACTTCTAGGAGCATGTTCAAAGGCAGTGAGTCTCCAGAGACAGGTCAGACCATCATGGTAGAGATAAATTCTTTGTCAAAGGGAGAAACCAATCAAGTGTATTGGAGAGTAGGCATGGCAACATATCTAGTAGTGAATATAGAGAAAAATCTAGGTGGGAGAAGTACCTTCCTCACTAAGAGGGAGTATTTATGTTTTGGTAGAATTAGAAAGGTACTTCCACATAGGCATGTGTTTTTCAAGTGGAAGTTGTCAAACATATTCTAGTCTTGAGTTTAATTTAGTTAGAAGGAATAAATTAAATTTAAATTGTATTTATTAGTGAATTGAGTTATTTTAGGACATCTTAACATTTAACATGTAATCTAAATCTTAAGTGGGCGTGAGAAGTAATCTCAATCACAGATCACTTTGAAGATTATAAATAGATTGTAACTCATGATTATAAAAGCAAGGCCAGGGTATAGGAGAAGTCACTTGTGTTGAGGGAGTCGACATGGTCAAGAATTTTGATAGGAGATCAAAGTCAGAGAATTTTGATGAGAGATTAAAGTCAAGAAACTTGGTGAGAGACTAAGGTAGGGACTTGTGTGAGATGCACTTGTGAGAGAGACTTGGTGAGAGACCAAGGTTGAGGATAGAAAATAAGGACTTTTTCTAGAAAGGAGTGTAGGAGCAAAGAAGGACTTTTTCTTACACTAGAGTGAGGAGATCTCATTGTTTGGGTGAAGAGAGTTCATCCAAGTATTGATTAGAGGGTTGAATCGCAAAGGACCATGATTCAAGGTCTTGTATAGGTGGAGAAGGACTTCCATCTAGAGGTCATATAGGTCAAGGAGAAGAGAGAGAAGCAACAACCATAGGTGGGTTTCAAAGGACAGAGACCAGAGAGAAGATTAGATTCATACAAAGGTTGTCATACGATATTTTTTTACACATATGTGGGTCTCAGAGGAGACAAACGCATATATCCACAGGTTAGAGAAGGATAAGTCGCAAACATCTGCGGGCCAGAGAAGGGAAAGTTGCATATGCATTGAGAAACGTGTTGGTACAAGTCCGTACAAAAGCACAAGAGTTTCTAGGTTTGTATGTAGTGTTACGGGAGCCATGATTTGACATTAATAAAAACATCGTTGGACTAGTTTTCCCTCTAGGGTTTTTCCAGGGGTTTTTTACCCAAAAATGCTTGGTGTTCTTATGTTCTTGATCTGGTTTCCTTATTTATGCTTCTATTGCATGTTTTGTTTAGTAACCTAGCTATGATTTTATTTAGTAAATATATGTTGCTTGGAATTAACTACTTGGTGCTAGATTGAAGGGAAAATCACGACATGGTATCAAAGCATACCAAGGGTTGAATCCGCTTTACAAAGTCAACACATCTTGGCCCCACTCCTAGTTCTTCAAATAAGAAATTAACACTGGTATAATTGATTAAACTAGATCACATTCTGTTATTCTTTCCATTAACGTGTTACACCTCAATATCCATTAGTGGTTAATGCAATCCATGATATTTGAATTTCCACTTTTTTCATGTAATTCATAATTTTTGAAGTTCCATATAATCTAATAAAAATATTATATTTTTGAGAGAAATTATAAGGGGGCGCCATTGTGATACGATAAAATTTTTATAAGTGATAAGAGTGGAGCTAACAAATAATGAAAATTTCGACACATAAAATTATGCTCAAATTTGAGCTTTTCCAAATAAAAATCAAATCATATGAAAATTGCATTTTTTATATTAAGTTTTGAACAAAAGGTTTAGAGAGCACCTCATTGTAGAGATCCTCTATATTCTATATATTCCTTACAACTCTTAAGTTCAACCCTTCTAACTCTATTCAAGAGGGATAAATAATATATCATTCTTTTTAGAAACAACTTTACTATCTTAAGACACTAATAACTCCTCTTTTCTTTTGAAAATGCTTCTGTTGGTTTTAGTGAAATATACATCGTTATATACTCTATATATTCTATGGTCTCTGCTCTTCCTAGGAACCCAATGAAGGTTTACATTATGTTTTTGAAAAAATAAGAATGACATTACACTATAGGAAATTACCCTCTCACTTTTCTTAGATGATCCATATAATATCTCTTTTAAAGGATTTTATTTATTTGCAAAATATTTAATGAGCCCTAAGATGAGAAGTGGAAAACAAGGAAAATGCATGATACATGGTATGTACTCACGTATAATCTAAGGGTGCACATTGAATCTCCTAACCTTGGTGTCCAATCTGATCTCATTATTACCCTTCACAGTCTCAAATCCACTGAATGATAAATCATAGATGTCCACTTTGGAAATGTATTTCTCATTACTAGTGTCACATCTACAAGATCATTTTGCTACAATATCACTTGAAGTTGTAGTAGTCTATGCACCACTTTATAGGAGGGTATTAATATAGAATGAAATCCAAACATGTGGAAGGTGTTGATTGCATGATTATCATTTTATATTTTGGGTTTGTTGGTCTTTGATTGTGTAAAATATTCATTCAAACCATAAGAAGGAATTAAAAATCCTCTATTTAGTTCTCTAGTCCTCACCAACAACCTAGGAATTTACTCTAGTATTAGATCATAGTACACTTTCCATTCCTCACTTCACACCTCCATACTTAACCATTTTTCATGTTTTCTGATGCCATATCATCATTGCCGATGAAATTTACTTCCCCACCACCACATCAACCGCCACTTGTGTGAATCTAATATTGTTATTAAGTGGCGTGATCTTTGTAAAAACCTTGCAATAAATCCAAAATCAGACTGTGCAAACTAGCAACTTTGAAATAAGAGATACAATAGTTGACAATCAAGGCAATACATGGTGAAATAAATAAATAATTAAATTCTCTAATATAAAATATTATATTGACAAAAGTGCCACCTATTCTTAAAAAAGGACATATGTGTAAAGACATGTCAAATAAAATGAAATACTTGTATTGTAGTGACACTTTCAACACCCTTGGATGTGAATACCACCAATTTCAGTGGTCATAGGCATATACATGGTACTTGTCTCTCCCACCTATAGAGAAGGAATTGAATAGAGTCTGGAGTTCATGCATTTCATTGGTTGGGTGTGTACTAGAGGTAGCGTATTTTAAAGATATGGTACTCTGGTGTGTAGATGAGTTTGATACAGAATGAAAAATCATCCAAATACAAGGAAATCCATTGATTTATTTGTCCCTTTCAGTGTTTAGGAGGATGTTGTGACTTTCTGACCCCATTATGTTTGTCAAGAATGAAGAGGTGGATGACTTTCTCAAAGAACAGAGAGGAGGAATAAAGATTCTCGAAATTTATCTCACAAGCTCAAGATTTGACATCAATTTTTCTCAAGTCAAGGTGTTGATGTGTTTTCCTAACACCCATGAACTAGGTGATTGGGGTGAACATTTGAACCTATGCCTCTTTCAAATGGAGACCAATTTTTTTTCAAATTTGCAAAGTTTCAGATAATCCTCATCTATTGATCATGAAGGCCCAATTTATTTTAAATCAGCTTCAATATTGCAATTCTTCATCATGAAAGGATAACATAGATGGTTTCTCTTTTGAACAAAAGAGAAGAAAATAAAAATATCCTAAAAAAAAGAAATTCCATGTGTCCATCTTCTCACTGGATAACCCTATGTGTCTTCTTCATCCAACATTTTATGGAATCTAAAATAGAGGTCATATGCCCAAGATATGCCAATTTTCTCATTCATCTCTATTTCCTCAATCATCTCTACACTACTACCCCGTACTTATCCATTTATACATTTAACTTACTCTCCACACTTCATACTTAGTCATTTTCCTTCCTTCCCTTACTCCATACTTATCCATTTTTCCTTCTTTCCACTCTACTCTCCTTCCTCTCTACCCTCCTATACTTAGTCATTTTCATGAATGCAGATGTGGGAGCCCTTCCCTCATATTCACATTCTACTCCTAACCCCACAACCTGGATGTAGGAGCCCTTCCCTAATCTTCACCTTCTACTCTTAACCCCACAACCCTCATTTTCGCAATACTCAATTTTCACCTCCACTCCCACATTACCCAAATTGTAACCTTCATGTCTTAGTCATTTTACTGAGTTTTACACTTTAGTTTTTATTGAGTCTTATACTTAGTTTATTTTGTTACTTTTGAATGTAATTTTGTTTTTCGATTTTATTATTTCATGAAATTATTCATTATATTCCTAAGTTTTATCCCTTCCCCCCTCCTTTGGCATATTGGGACACATGACAATGAAGTGGACCTATCACATTGGGACACATGGTAATGATGTGGACCTACCATATTGGGACACATGGTAGTGACATGGACCTATCCTTGGGTGACACTTGGAAGTGAAGTGGACCTATCACATTGGGACACATGGAAGTGAAGTGAACCTACCCTCGAGTGACACTTGTATGGAATTTATTGGACACAGATGACTGATCAAGTGACTTGGCATGATGACTGGGAAATGATGTGGCAATCAAAGGTTACACTGTGCACAAACTACGAAGGCCTCCATAGTTCTTTCTATTCCAAACGAAAATAATATGGGGATGCATTTTTCTTATAAACATGTATGAGAACTATTCCCCAATACATGTGGGATAAATGGGGCATATTTTTAATGAAGGACTCAAAATTCACATGCATAGATCAATGGTTGTTGAGTCTCCATCTTCCAAAGGCCATAACATTTGATCTTGATGTCAAAATTGAGCAAATGATAAATCGTTGGAAATATAAAGACAAGAAGAAAACTATATAATTGGTTTCCATGGTAGAAATCTTGACTATCATTCCCTAAAAAATAAATTGCAGTCATGACTATTTTCTAGCTTGGCGACAAGTTATTTTTGGAAAATTGTTTATTGAAAGAAATTACCGAGCTTCTAAAGTGGGTTTCAGTGGATGGAACAGATATATAAGTTTATATTTACAAAAGGGGAAAATAAAACCCTAACTGAAAAGTAGTTTCAAGAATATGAAGAGAAGATATAAAAGAGGAAAATAAGAATATTCAAAGGATTGACAATCATGTGTTTTTGCAGTGGTGAAGAGTTTGCAAGAAGTAAGTTTTACCCTTTCTAAGATTTTGTGAATTAGCTTGCTAAAATTCTTTCCTCATCTTTATTCCTTCTTGATTCTTTCCATCAGGTTTTCCATGTATGTTTGGCAACAAGAAGATCTGAGTATGATCAACTCTTTCTATGAATTTTTCCAGCCATTTTTCATGATATTTCAGGTCCTAAGGAGAAAACTCCTTGCTTGTAAAAAAACAAATGAAGTATAATTTAGTTTATTTAATTTTCATTTAGATCTTGTTGAGATTGTTTTATCCCTCTTGTTTCAGACATTGTTAAACTTGTTACATTTGGGATATTATTATAAATTTCTCCCACAAAGAACTATTTGAAGGCATTACATTAGTGATTTTTTAGACTTTGAGTCTAAAGCACGATTTTTCAAATGTATTGTCCATCAAAATATGTTTTTAGTTGTAATGAAGTGAACATGTAAAGTTCTTTGACGACCTAGACATTTTACTTTTTTTTCATCTTGTAAAGTCATAACTAATTCTGGTTTCATATTATTCTAAAAGGAAGGTAGAATATGTGTTGAAAGAAGACTCTAAACCCTATGGATACAAATCTCTGCATAAATAACTATCTCTTTTTATTAAATAACATTATGTTCCTAAAAAATACATATATATAAAAGTCTATACATCTATATAAGGGTTTCATTGGAATATTTGTTGGGATTTTCAATTGCATGCATCTAAGTCTAAAAGAACAATCTTCCATATATCAAGAAAGAGGAGCACCACCTCTATTAAATGCATGGGGATTAATCCTCATGATGTTATATTAAAGGTCGTATAACATTATTTTATATCGACACAAGGTATGCTCTCTGAAGTATCCACATAAATAGTTTTCCTAGCTTTTTGCCATAATAATTGGACTAGAGTCCAGAACCTTAGTGCCAAAATACATTGTTTATATTATCCATCATGCTATTCATGAAAATTCCATGATCGATAGGGCCCACATCATCTCAAATGAGATTGTGTTTCAGTTGGGACGCTGAGAAAAACTAAGAAATTCTACATGACTTCATATTTGGTCTTTGTTATAGTTTACTGCCACATATTTGAGGATTTTCCTAGAGAAAGAAATTTTGATTTCAAGAAAGAATCAACTTCTTTCTGGTACCTAGTGTTATGGAGGCATAAAGCCCCAAATTTTTTTTATGAAGTCCAAAATGATTTTCTATATGCTTTTAAGAAAATGATTCATGGTCCTACAATGCCAAGGCTATCACTGGAAGTTGCATCCTTTCCCACCGAGAAATGATTTTTTGAATCTTTGGAGGAATTTAGTTTTCTAAGATTATATGGATTCCAGGAGAAACCCTTGTTGTTACCATTCTATGTGACTGACATAATTTTTGTCATTGAAGTGTGTAGAAAATGTAAGTATTGGGCACACTTTTCAATGAGAAAAGGAAAAAAAAAATTATCCTATTGCCATAGAGAGTTGGAGAGATATCTGTCAAACATGTCTCTCATTTAGATGAATATGCTATTCAACTGGAACTTCTTAGTCTGAAGGAATCCCAAACCATCAAGGGTTTTTATCCAAAAGATTCATTTTCTGCACACATGAAATAGTCGGGTATGCTTCATATTTCAGTAAGTATGAAAAATTTGAAGAAGGAGGCGGAGATAACCAGAATCACCCTGAAGTATTTGTTGAAGATGCCCAAAATGATATTGAAGAATTGGCTAGTACAAATGATTATTATAGGAAAAGGGGTAGAGAGACAAGAAATAAAAAACCCTAATTCATTAAATGTATCCTAGGAAATTACTTTAGCAAATGTCAAACCTCGAAGTAGTGGCCAGGAGCAAAGAAGGACATCCACTGGAAAATAAAAAAATGGTGGAGAAAAGGACCCTAATAAGAAAAAAAATGGAAAAATCTCATACTGTTCATAATTCCACAAAAATAAAAAGAGAAATTCAATAGGAGGGGCAAGACTTACCTAAAATTGAAGAAATTCCCAAAGCCATGAAAGTGGACAATGTGATATAGGAACTCAACTGGTCAAAGTAGAGATTGATTGAAACCATGGTAATTACTGAAGAAATGGCTTCTCAAGAGCCATAAATATTTTAAGAGGGGTATATTACGTTACACCACACGACCTACCACAAAAGTCCCAAAAAAATGTTAATAAAAAAGGTAAACAAGAAAAATAAAAAGGTTGTAGAGAGGTGGAAGTCAAAAAACAATTTTCATGGGGTTCCACTCTCGAAAATATGCAATTTCATGATGCTATCAAAGAAGCCTTGAAGGAATCCATTTTTGTTATATAAAAAGAAATTTTGTTTTTAAAAGAGAGAATAAAGGAATTAGAAAAAAACTCTGATTCCAAAACCTTTATTTGTCGATCCTATCACTGCAATACAACCAATGTTTAGTACTGAACATGTCCTAGAGACTAGTTCCATATTAAAGGGTTCATCTAGCTTACTAATGGATGTAAGAAAATAATAGACATAATCCTTGACATTTGGGAATTAGCACAAAGCTCAACTACTTTCTCAACAAGTGTTTTTCACTTTAAAGAGTATCTCTGGAAATATTTAGAAAATGATGAAGGATTGTTGGCCCTCAACCAAGTTTTGAGAGATCCTTGGTCAAGTTTGACCATTTTGGACTTCGAAAGCCTGTCGAAGGCGGAGCGCAAGACGAAGCATAGATCGCGGGATCTCAGCCCCTTTTTGGGTCCTTTTTGGGATTTGGGAATATGTAACGGGTATGGGAATGTTGGCCCATGGGTTTACCTATGCTTAGGCCTATTTTGTAATATATAAATAGATGTCTAGGCAATGTAAGGAAAGAATGGAAGAGGCATCTATGTGATGTTTTGCTAAGTGTAAGTGTGGCTTGTAAATGCTTTGTGCATATTGTGAGAGACTTGCAGAGCTAAGTGGAAGTGGTTGTAATAGACTGTGAAGCGATTTGTGCTGTAACACAAGGAAGGAGGATCTAGTGAGGTGCATAGATCTCCTGTACTATGCAGAGTAAGGATTTCATGACTCTGTGCATGTATCTGATTGAAGAAGCAAATAAAGAAGAAGAGTTGGTGGAAGTAGCCCCAGGGTGGGGGTGAACCACATATATGTTGTTTTTCTCTACTTTGTGCGATGTGTTGGTGTACTTATGTGTTATCTTCTAAGTGATTGACATAGATAGATAGATAGATCTATTTATACTTTGTGCTTATGATGAATCTGGATGCTAGATCTAACCTCTGTGAACTTTCTTAGTGCTTGAATCTGCTAGATCTGATCTAATTCCTTATGCTAAGTGCTTAGATACATTAGATCTGGGTGAATGTTGTGATGCTCTGTTTTATCTGTAGAGTAGATATTGGTTAAATATTGATGAAGGTTTACTGCTGAATGCTCTATTAAATGCTAGAATCACAGATCTGTGTCCCAGCTAAGGTTGCAGACATCTGATTCCTACAACCACCCCTTCCTCTACCTCGGGTGAGACTTCATCTGCTTCGTAGGTGTTGTGGAAAGGGTCGGTAGTTAGGGTTTTGTTGGTGTGTTGTTGTAGCATTGAACCCTGGGTCTGCCCCTGTGCCAAAAAATGGTTCCATTGTCGGGACTGAAACTGTGATTGCTGGGAACTGAGGAAGAAGAAGCTTTGTGCAAAGATTCAACCTGAAACTGAGAAAGCTCCATGCGTAGATCTGTTTCCCTAGTGCGCAACATTCTGCTTGACTTGTGAATCTCTGTGTCAAGAAAAGAGGTCAGATATGAAGAAAAGAGGTAAGATCTGCAAGCTTTGTGCTCTAATAAAGGTAATAATAGTGAAAAGTTCTAGATCTGAAAGCTTTGTGCTCTGTAGAAGTAAGACAAGTGGAAAATTTTGTTTCTAAAGCATGGATATAGGTATGTTTGATAGATTCTGTCCTAGCTCAGAAACTAGGGTATTGGTAGATGAAATAAAGTTTGACATGAGTAGATTTGATAATAATAGTGAAATATATGTTATACTTATGTATAGAAAGAATATTTGAACTAACAAATGGATGCAGGATCCTAGAAATATTTTTTTGCAGGTTATCTCCTATGATCCTAGCGCGTAGTACAGGAAAGGCCAAGGATCATTTTAAAGAAAGAGAGGATTAACCCTCTGTTACAGTTGAAGAAAACTAGGACATCTTGCTAAGGAATGCCCTGGGAGAATACCTAGTTGTCTTTGTTGTAAAGCTATGGACCATGAAGTATTGGATTGCCCTGGAATGATTTCTAAAGTTGAAAGAATGAATCTGAACCAAGAAATTCCTAAGGCATATCTAGAAAATGAGATTATGAAAAAACCCCAGAAAGAATCAGAAAAAGTATTTCTACATATGAAAGAAACCCTTAATGATCACTAACATATCAGTTTATTAGAGATGTTCAAAGAAAAAGAATGCCTTGAAGCAAGAATAGGAGACTTCGACATTGACTGTGTTCTAGATGAGGAAAAATAGGTAAATATCATGACAGAGAGAACTTGGGAAGATATAGGGAGGCCTGCTTTGATTCCTTCATTAGGAGGAATATGACTATTCAGAGGAAAGATGATAAACCTATGTGGGAATCTTTCTCAGATACCTATGAATGCCAATGGAACTTCGACAGAGGAAGATTTTGAGATCATTAAATTTATTGAGGACAATGCTCCATTTACCATGTTACTAGGAAGATCTTGGATTGAAAGAGATCAAGCCAGAAGGAAGGAAGAAGAAGAAGTCTTAGAGCAGAAGAAGAAAGAGTTAAAATATTTTATAACTGAAAGGATCACACACTTGATTGAAGAATAGGAGAATAGATCACAATTATTTAACAACAACGATGTAGATATCAAATTTGCAAGAACACTAGAGGACCCACAGAAGATTGAAGTACCTATTCCAGATAAAGAAGAAGTATTACCCTTGAATCTTAGGAAAGAATCTCAACAACGCGAAGTAACTATGCCAAAAGAAGATAAGAATCAGAATGGAAAAAGTCATACCGAGACGAAGCTCACTGGGAAAAAGGATAGAAATCTAAGTAAGAAGAGAGATAAGATTGAAAAGTTGCAGAAAGATCTAGAAGGAACCTCGCAGAAGGAAAATTTGCAAAATTGGAGCTTCGTCGGGATATCAACACAGTGACACATGGCACTTCACCATGGAGAAGAAATATAGCCATTGGGGAAATTATAACCGTTAGACCAATGCTCTGAATAGGTAGAAAGGAACTTATGAATAGAAAGCTCACCATCAGACTGTTGGGACCACTCCATAATGGATAGAACAAAGTTCAAGAAGGCTTCATACGCATTGCAAGCGACCTGTTTCCGAGTTACCTATTTATCCCGTCGCACCATGCATCGAGAACAATTTTGCTAACCAAGAATTTGAGCTTGTAGACTAAGTTGATCTTGCATAGTGATCATCACATTGTTGCCATCTATTCCATCGCAGTGTCTAAGTTAATCTGAACCCGATCTAGTTAATCCCGAGAACGTATGTCCGAGGAGCTCAACGTAGTCGAAGAATCTGTGACATAAGTAATCCTCGACCTGATGACTGAAAGAGTCATGTCAGAGAGAGGATTATCTGTAGGTGTATAGGCTTCATCCACAAGAACAATGCAAGCATCTCCGTCGACTTCTCGTAGAGCCGGACCATCCCGACCATTAGATGAAAAGAGAACCAAGCACAGGGATGATCTTGCGAATGAAAAATTGATCCCGAATTTATTACCCACCTACATACCACCTCTGAGTGGCGTAGTAAATAGAGATAACGTGCCCAGAGATTTCAAGTACACCTTGGTCACTGCAAACCTCCTGAAGGGGATCCATGCAGTTTGAGCATACCAAGACAAGATTGCACCATTGAAGTTCAACAAGTTCAACCTTGGTGACCAAAAAGTCTATAACATGCTCGCCCCACATAAGTACCTAACCAGAACTAAAGGGAAGAACTTGAAGATCATCCCTCAGCAGTGGACTATGGACCTCGCGCAGTCCACCCTACTAAATGTCATGAAGATCCCACCCTTCGGAAGACACCAGGAGGTGAATGCATGTGTCAAGATTCTTCTTTCTTGTTACCATGGCAGATATTTGTGGCTAGACCGCCGTATCA
>ML783066.1:0-21823 GCA_009831015.1 Picea engelmannii
CGGATCTCTATGTGCTTCGACTTATCATGAAACACTGGGTTCTCCGTCATCTTTATATAACTCTGGTTATCACATAGAATCACGGTGGCTTCCATCTCCAGGTCGAACCAACAACTTTCGAAGCCATATGGCTTCACAACTGGCGAAACATGCTGCAATGTACTCCGCTTCTGTTGTGCCAAGAGAAACACTGGATTGCTTCCTACTTTGCCATGAAGTCATGGATGACCCCAAACTGAAACAACATCCCGAAGTGCTCTTCCTGTCTGAAGCACTTCCAGCCCAATCTGAATCAGTATAACCACACAGTCTGAAGTCATGATCTCCAGTATAACAGAGACCATAATCCAACATACCCTTAAGGTATCTCATCACATGCTTTGCAGCTACAAGGTGAACATGTCTGGGCTCCACCAGATACTAACTCAAGGTGTTCACAACAAAGCATATATGTGGCCTAGTATTCGTCAGATACATCAACGATCCAATAATCTGTCTGTATGGAGTAGCTTGAACCAACTCTGACGAAGTATCAACCAGGAGCTTCAAATTTCTTTTCCATGGGTGTGTTCATGGCTTTACATTCCAACATGTCAAATCTCTTTAGTATTTCAACTGCATACTTTCCTTGGTTTAAGAATATCTTCTTTGGGCTCTGCCAAACTTCAAGACCTAAGAAATAATGCATTGGGCCTAGGTCTTTCATCTCAAACTCTGCAACGAACTTCTTCTTGCAATCTGTGATGAAATTTTCTTCTGCTGTCAAGAATAAATCATCCACATATAGTAGCAATATAATTGGCTGATCATTCATAACCTTGAAGTAAAGGTTAAGATTAACTTTACTCTTGGTAAAGCCCAAGCTTGTCAGGAAACTATCAATTTTGTCATACTAAGCTCTAGGAACTACTTCCCATACATCATTCTTTATAATGCACTGATATTCTTCTGTCATGGCGTCTGTTGAAACAGACCTTGAATTTTTGACCTGGAGGATATTTTTTTTTTTTTTTGTATCTTTGAGTCTTTGCATTTTATAAATTTCCCAAAGCAAAAATTTCATCTCCAACGAATTCGCGATGCCTTTATGGTTCATTTTCCGATAAAGAATGATTAAAAATCTAAACGAACATAAGTTTCAAACACTTCTTCAAATGACCTTTTAAATGAACAGTAATGTTTGAAACTTAAGGAATTTTAAATTTACATCGGGATATCGGGATTCAGAGTTTTGAAATAACAAATATTCAACACAAATTGAATAGCGAAATCTCGATTCCTGATTTCCCGATACATTAATCCTTAATTAAAACATCATTTACTTAAATACGAAGTTAAAGAGGTTTAAACTTTAAGTTAATCTCATCGCAAAATCGGGATTCACGATTTTGTGAGAACAAATAAACTTGTCATCGTATTCTCCGATTTCCCGATTTCGCGATATAGTTAAACCTTAAGTGAAGTTTGGAGTTAATCTAATTAATGTTAAGCATGATTAAGAGTAAATAATCATATCGGGATATCGGGATTCGCGGTTTTGTGAGCAGCAATTTTCATGTCATTTGATTTCCCAATTTCCCGATTCCCGATTTCCCGATTAATGAAATCTCGAAAATGTTTAATCTGGATTAATTAAGACAATTAAAATGTTTTAACTTAAATAATATATCACAATTTCGACAATCGGGGTTTTTCGATGACTTATTTCCTTGACACCAAAAGTTCCGAAACTCCAATACGAGTGTTTTCAAATTTTAAAACAAGATTAACACTAATTAATCATTCGTATAAATAAGATTTAAATTAAAATTTTTGATAAATGATCTTTAATGCGGCATTATCCAATTTGGAAAGTTTTTGAATACACTGAGAAAGCTTAAGTACAAACATTAAATGCATATATTCGGGAATATCTTTTGCATTAAGAGCCTTAAATTCATAACAGAGGTACAAATCTCAATGCTTTTACGATATATTCAAAGTAAATTTTGAAACGTTCACATTATCATTTCGAAGCTAAATTCCTCTCTGTTACAGATTTTCAAGTGAACGTAGAGCTATGGCACCCAAGAAGGCTTCGAAGAAAAATGAAGAGCAACCACAAGGTGATATTATTTCAGACACTACAACATCTGGGGTACACTCTGTCAAGTCATGGAATGGAATTGCCGAAATACTAGAAGAGGAGCTGAAATATGCAGCCACTGATTCGGATAATCACCTCCGAGATATCGCCGAGACTGAGCTTCATAAGGTTGCTACGCGCTCGAGACTCGTATCATATACCGACATGATCGCTTGGGCACTGGATAAACTAGATGTTCCGACCAGAAGTATTCTGAATGAACAAGGAGCTGTTATCGGCTCATTCAGGCCTGAACATATCCAAGTAATGTATAAGCTCTCACCCAACTACATACACACTTATAATACTGAGTTTGTAGCTGCATTTCAAAGAAAAGAGTGTATTGAAGGTGGCCAAACATACCCTGACATGATAAGAGGCTGGGCCAGAGATGAAAACAAGTTTAGGGTCGATTTACATGGAATTTATGCCACGGCTTCTTTAAACGAATACATGGTGTATGTAGAAATGATGTTGTGTAGACTCTTCGGAAGAAAGGATCCTTTCCACTTTAATGCAGACTGGACACCTTTCCTAGAAGAAGTTTCAGAGGGACGCAGTTTTAATTGGCATAAAATTCTGTCAGACAACCTTACATCAGAGGTTATGAATTACAAAGCAGCTAGGTCGAAAGGACAGCCAATAGCATTTTATATGTCAGCGTATATAATGGATGCCATTTGCTTTATGACTCCTTTCCCACTTATGAACTGGAGTTGGAATATTTCTTGCCCAGAGCCTGTCCATAAGTACCATTCAACTCTCTGGGAGGAAAATGCAAAAAATGCTTTTTATGAAATTTGTCATTATGTAATTATCCCTCTGCACAAATTATTCCTTGGATGCGAACCCCCTCGTATTTCTAATACCATCACAGAAAACCTCAAAACAGTCGCTGACTGGTTCATCGAGAAAAATTTCTCCTATGTGAGGGTTTATGGTTGTTCCATTCCGCCTCACGCACCTCCAAAATTTTTACCAGACAAGTTGATATGCAGAGAAGTGGCTTATCAGTTAGTAAATGGTGGTATTGGGCTAGAATTAAAAGCCCAACAGAAAAAGGCATGGCCATCTTTTCCTGTTTATCTAGGAAAATTTGTTCTATTAAACATAGGCCATTCTAAGGCAGATGCATAATCAATGAACGAGGTGAAATTAGTAGATATAGAACACAGGAAACACGACCCATACCAAATAGTCAGTCGACATTTCACACAATGTGGTTTGAAAGCATATGAACACGAATTTTCAGTTTATGATGATGTTTTTAGAAATGCTAAATCTTATGAGGAAGTTCAGAGCAGAGTGCAAACCTTGTCACCTGATGCACAGGTGGGGTTTGAATCTTTTCAAAGAAATAGAAGACAATGTCTGCCAAAAATCTTACAAGGCGAAATGTCAACATCACCACAAGAGCAAGAAACAATCCCTCCGGGGTTTGAAACCATCATTCAGTATAATGCAAGTGACAAAGATAAATTAGAAGAGTTTGAAATACCTCTTCAGAATACAGAGGAATTTCAGACCAAAGAAACACAGACAGAAAAGGGAAAATGAATAGAAACAAGCATTATAGACCTTGATGATATTCCAGAAAAGGTTGGGGGAACAGTTTCACAAGAACTTGGTAGTCCTATTACAGCATTGACTCCACTCCAATCAACTTTTGGAACCCCTCATGAAGGAGTTCTGTATGTAAATGATTTAGAGCCAATCACCAGAGATGAAATCTCTTCATCGGATTATTTTTTCAGCAAAAAACGAAGAGCTGTCTTGAAACAGGAATTACATCTTGTAGGAGAAAGAATGGTAAAAAAACATAAGATCATCATTGATGGAAATAAGCTAAATGAAGGGGAATTTGCTACAGAGCTAGCAGGAACCATGGGGGCTATAGCATCAACCAACATGTACTCTGTGGGAAATCTAACCACAATGCTAGAGCAAAAGAATCAGGAAATCATGCAGCTACAAGACAGGTTAAAGGAAAATGAAAAAAATATTGGCTGGGGAATACAAAAGGGTCTAGAACAAGCTAGACTCAAAGACATCCAAGAAATCCAAAAATTAAATGAAAATTTGGATGAGGCAAAAAACATGATACAGGTTACCCAAGAACAAGTGCAAAAGATGGGCAATGAAAATAAATCTCTGCAAGATAAAATCATTTCAATTACTAATCAAGTGATTGAAATGGAACATTTCAAAACTAAAACATCAGAGATATATGCAAATATTGAGGAAGAACAAAAAAAAATATTCTGTAATCTGGAAATCATCCAGAATTGTTTTCAAGAATCCAAAAGGTCTATGGAAAAGGTAGTGCAAAAAGAAAGAGAAGCTAAAGCAACAAGAAATTCCTTCCAAAAGATAATAACCTCTTTGCAAAAAGAAGAAACTGGAAAATCACAGAAATTATCCATTTCGGAGTAGTTGAAAGGAGATATAATGATAAAGGTTTGGGAAACAAAATTGGAAGGATATAAAAGAATGACAAAAGGAGTCAATGAAGATTGTCAAAAGATCTTTGATTCTATTGAAAAAGATTCAGTACAGATCGAGACAGATGGCTTTTCCGAGTTGTTAGGAGAAATCAACATCAACAAGCATCAACTGAAAATAAAAGAAGAACTTGACGAAAAGAAAGCGGAGATCTCAAATATTAAAACAATCAACATTGCAGAAATTGAAAAGTGGATGATGGCTTCAAGTTCGCAATTGGAGAAAGTTAAATTCACAGAGAAAACAATAGGAAGCTAATTGCCAGGCTTACAAAGAAGTTTCTTTTCTTTTGAAGCAAATGAAGTACCCGAGGCTCCAAAAGTCTTGGTAAACTTTTTAGAGAAATATGTTCAATATATTGAGGCGGACAAAGAAAGCTCTTCAATACAAATTTAAGATTTTGTAAATAACTGTATTTTCATAATTTCAAAATAAATTGTAAACGGTTGACATTAGTCTATGCAACCGTAATATTAGGAAGTTGGTTAGTTACCAACGAAAGACTTTGATAGAAATGTATAAATATAGTTTCAAGAGGCTGAAACATGGCTTCAGAAATTTTGGAGAAAGCCAATTTTTGTAATATCAACTTTGAAGTTTATCGGAATCGAAATCGCAAACAAGATTCTGGATCCTACAATTTTGTGACTATGTTTCTTCCCCTGTTCATCATGTTTTGTTAAATTTTCTTCTAAATGTGTGTCTCTAACAAGTGAATCAATTTGAAGTTGTATACATTGTGTTTATCATTTCAGATTGGTTTGGATGTTGAATGTTTTACAATATTTCCTCTGAAATTGCTTTAGTGATTTTAAGACCTGTAAACTTTCTGTTCCTTAATACCTAATTCTGTTAGAAATATTGTTTTTCTTTCATTATCGTTCATTGAAGTATAAGATTCTTTCTAGATAAAAGCCTTATATTTCTTTATATTGTGTTCCATCATTTACAACCTCAAAATTGTTGCAAAACCAGGAAACGACCTTGATTGTGTTTTTACCTTACTGTTTTAGATTTTAAAGTTGTTTCATTAATACCATATCTGAAAATCTGAAGTAACCAATTGATAAAAACCCTTTTACAAAACCTTTAAAAACCTTATCACCCATGACAGTCCCTAGTGGTAGACAACCAAACATAGAACCTGGTCTTCAGGATCAAACCAACATTGCCCTAAATCTATTTAATACTATTCTGCAAACAACAACCAATAGGGTTGAGTTAGAAAGGTCGTGGGCTGCTATCGAACGTGACATCAGCATCCAAGAGCAACGTGAAGCAAGACAAAGACAATTGAGAAACTGAATCTGATATAGTTTTCCTTTGTTTCTTTATTTTAAAGTCTTATCATAAAAATCTGTTTCGGATGCCTTCACGGTGTGTTTTATAGCCTTAAAACAGAAACTCAGGAACAACATCTTTTTTAGGCTCCAACTGGGGACCTCGTCTCCCTGCGGGACGAGGAGAACATGCAGACTCAGTGCCTTCATTGGGTAATGGGGTCAAGGGTTTATCTCTGATAAACTGATCAAGGAGTAAGAAAATAGAATACATACAGTCTTTGAACAACTTTTCAAAACTTATCACTTATTTGAAATTTAGTTATGGTCTTCTTCAAAATTCTCCCTCTCATTCCAAAATTGAGTTAGTATTGAGATGATTAGAACAATCTTTCAGAAACTCAACAGATTATTGAACATTTCAACTTGCATGAATCGAAATAAAATTTGTAAATTTAAAACTTGGAAGCTCCATTTGACCTAAGACGAATATCCAGTTTTTTGAAAAATTGATAACTAGAATAGAGTTATAGATAAGTATGACAACCTTACAGATACCTCAGATATTGCTTCACTGCCAGCAGGCCTGTTCAGTACCCCGGTGAAGTTATCTGTCCCTTTTTACTGAATTTCCTTTCACTGCTTCGAATGCTAATTTTATGTTTAGACATTGCTTCACTGCCAGCAGGCTTGTTCAGTACCCCGGTGAAGTTATTTATTTATTTATTTATTTTTAGACGAGGGCAATCATTTAAATGAATTCCCTTTCATCGTCTGTAGGACTAGATGGGGGCAATCAATTATGAATTTCCTTTCACCATCTGTCTTATAGTTAGCTCATGCTTACGAAGCGGGGGCAATCAGTGATACTTAATATATCAGGGTTGGTGATCTGTGTAAAATTTTATAATAAAGGTTTGTCAATTTGTTTTAATTATTCTAGGCCAATTTTTCTCAACCTTCAAAACTTCTTTAGTCTGTAGAGAAAAAGGGAAAACATTTTCAAGGGATCTTCTTTTGAGCAAGCTTAAAAGTTTAGACAAACCGTCGAACAACTTAAAATGTATAGAATTAATCTCAAACTTAACCATTTTTAGTCCAAGAGAAAAACATGAAAACTGACTTATCTGAATTCAATCATTTGATAAATTCCAAAGTCAATACAAAATCTCTTCAATTCTCACAATTTTTTTTTTTTTTTAAATAATTTGAGAAAGAAACCGGTATATATAATTTTTTTTTTTTTGTTTATTTTTTTTATTCCATGTAATGCTTTAAGAATCGTGCATTAACATGGACATTTAGGATCTTACCATCTAAATTTTCCAGTAGAAAAGAGTTTTTACCTTCAGAAGATGATATTTTAAAAGGTCCATACCAGATGTGATCAAATTTACCGTTTTTACCCGAATCTTCCTTTCGAGCATCCCACCTCAGGACTAGATCTCCTGGAAGAAAGTTTCTGCTCTTGGCCTTGCGATCAAATAGCAGCTTCATATTATCCTGGTACTTCTGTATCTTTTCATCTATCACATCCCTGTGCTGCTGGACTTCGATTAATTGGTTTATTCTTCTGGTGAGAGAATTGGGCTCTTCCTTCTCATCCTGCCACAACTTCATTACAGGGAGTGCTAAGTTTATGGGTAATACTACATCTATACCATAAACCATTTGAAATAGTGAGGTACCAATAGATTTCTTCGTTCCTATTCGATTTGCCCATAAAGCATACTTTAAATGTAAGTGCCAAGATTTTTTGTTTTCATTTAAAACTTTCTTAATTATGCTGATCAAACTTTTATTAGAAGATTCAGCTAGACCGTTTCCTTGTGGATAATATGCTGTGGAATGTCCTAGCACAATGTTATATTTTTGACAAAAACTGATCATTGCCATTGACTTGAAAGCCTGTGCATTATCTGTTACTATCTTTCGAGGGCAGCCAAATCTTGCTAATATATTCTCTTCCAAGAAATCTATAACCACTGAATCAGTGGCCTTCCTTGTAGGAATCGCTTCCACCCACTTGGTAAAATAATCTGTGGCAGTGAGAATCCACCTATGTTGAGCGCTTGAATGTTGGTTTATCTCACCTATGAAATCAAGCCCCCATTGCTGGAAAGGGGCTTCTATTTTGACTGGAACTAACGACATAGCTGGTAACTTCTGTTTTCCAGTGAAAAATTGACAAGGGTTACAAGTTCTTACCCTATCATTTACATCAGGGAAAAGCTTGGGCCAGTAATAACCATCCCTTAAAATTTTATATGCTGTTGCTCTCCAAGCATGATGCCCTCCACAGACCCCTTCATGAAACTGACTGATAACTTCCTCCGTCTCTGATTCAACCAAGCAAACTAAGAGGAATCCGAGAGGGTCTTTCCAATATAATTTTTTCTCAGAAATGAAATATTTAACTGCATGTAGTTTCAATGTTCTAGCTTTGGAAGATGACAATTCATCTGGACATTTCAAAGTTAAAAGATATGTTACTATATATTTATACCATTCAGACGAAATGAATTTGTTCTCAATCTTGTTTTCAATTATTTGATCATCAATTTCATTCATATCTATCCATCCTTCTTCCTCTTGATCGCTGTTCATCCCAAGAGCCCGAAAATTAGATTCAGCTAGTAGTCTAGCTAAACCCTGTCCTTTTACTAGTTTAGTTGGTTTAACCTCCAAGTCAAATTCCTGAATTTTTGCAAGCCATCTACCCCTCTTACCGTGACTGTCTGCTTGTACTAAGATATCCTTTACAACGCTGGTAGGTACATATGCAATGATTTTGGAATGTAATACATATGTTCTGAACGCCTTCAATGCTTTAACCATTGCGTAAGCTTGCTTTTCCATTATGTTGTATTTAAGCTCAATGTCTCGGAGGCTTTTACTGAAAAAAGCGATGGGCTGCTCAAAACCTTCCTCATTCTTCTGCAGGAGAACAACAACCAGAGTATGTTCAAAAGCAAAAGAAAAAATGAGGAAATCCTTAAGGTAATCTGGACTTGCTAACACTGGTGCTTCACTTATGACTTTTTTAATGTTGGAAAATGATGCCTTTGCTTCTGTTGTCCACTTAACTTCGATGTTCTTCATGAGCATGTCTGTGATCAATTTAACAATCTCAGCAAAGTTAGGAACAAATCTTCTCAAAAATTTTATTTTTCCTAAAAAAGATTGAATCTCTTTAACATTTCTAGGAATAGCTAATGTTTCTATGGCCTCTACTCTCTTAGGATCGATTCTGATACCATCTCGGGATACTATATGACCTAACAACTTGCCCTCCTGCATGGAGAAATGAGATTTTTTAGGATTTAATGAAAGACCATACTTACGACATTTTTCAAAAGTTTGTTTTAAATGAACGATATGTTCTTCATTTTATTTCGAAAAAACAGTGAGGTCATCGAGATATATAACTACAAACTTATCTCGTTCGCCGACAAAAGCAATATCCATTGCTCGTTGAAAAGTGGCTCCTGCATTCATTAGTCCAAATGACATTTTATCATACATAAAAGTACCCCAAGGAGTGGTGAATGCAGTTTTTTCCTTATCAGGCTCGCTAACAACAATTTGATTATATCCTGAAAAACCATCAATCATGGACATCCTAGTAGCCCCTACTACTTTCTCCAGTACGTGATCCATTTTTGGTAGAGGATAGTTGTCTTTAAGAGAAGATTTATTTAAATTTCTAAAGTCAACGCATAATCTGATTTCCCCATTTTTCTTTCTCACTAGTACAAGATTGGCAACCCAGTCAGAATATCTTAAGGGAACAATAATCTTAGCATCTAAAAGTTTTTTAACCTCTTTCTCAATGACAGGTAATAAGATCGGGTTAAACTGTCTGAGTTTTTGCTTGAAAGGTTTGACACTTGGTTTAAGTGGTATTTTGTGTTCTATCACCGAGGTGTCATAAGTTTTCAAATCTTCGTATGACCATGCAAACACATCTTTATATTTTTTTAACAGCTCTGTGTATCTATTTTTATTTTCTTCTGATAAAAATTTAGATAACTTAACCATTTTTGGATTATTTACAGTTCCTATGTTACAATCTTCAACCTCTTCTGGTTGAGGTTGCAGAGTAGTTTTAGATGGAAATTCATCTTTATTAAAGAGTCTTTCCAAAGGTATCAGACCTTTGGGGATTTGATTATTTTTTAAAACAAGCATTCGGTGATCAACGATTCTATCATGAAATTCCTTTTCATCTTCCCCTTCCTGCATGATCCAACTTGTATCATTTTGATTTTCCTGATCATTATATGTTTATGAAAACTCATCTAAAGATTCAAGAAATTTTCTAAGTTGCTCATCGTCTTCGAACACTTTCCAATGTTGTATATTATCAGGTATAGAAGGACAATGTCTCATTTGAATATGGTATTTTAAGTTAAAAGCAGTTGGGGGGTCAAACGTTGATGCAGCTTTAGCCAAAGCATCGGCCTGTTGGTTTTCGGATCTAGGGACAAAATGAAAATTCACAGAAGTGAATAAATTCTCAATTAAATCCCATACACAGTTTCTATAAGACCTTAGTCTAGGATGTTTAGCCTGATATTGCCGATTTACTTGTTTTATGATTAATTCAGCATCACCGAAAACTTCAATATTTTTAATTTTCATTTTTCTTACAGCTTCTAAACCAAGTACTAAAGCCTCATATTCACATACATTATTTGTACAGTCTATATACCATTGGAGCCTATAAGAAAAATGAATTATGAATTTATCATCAGGAGCGATGAGGAGAACTCCAGCCGCAGCTCCATGATAGGAAGAAGCGCCATCGAAAAACATTTTCCATGTACCAGTATTATATACATTTTCTTTTATTTCATTTTTTTGAATTATTTCTTCTGCATCTTTATCATCTACATCTATCTCAAAATAATCATCTAACGATAATATACAGTTCCCTAAATCTTGATCTGCGATATACACTGGGTGATTTTTTGGGTCACTCACAGTGAATGCCATCCGAGTTTCCCTGTATAGACGAGTGAATTGTCCTCCGAAAACAGGGATCGTAGCGTATGTCATATATAACTGGATGGATCCTCCAAGCTTAGCACCCCATGATCTAGATAGTAGCATTCCATATTTTTGGGGAATATCTGCAACTACCACATCCATAAGGACGCTTTTAGAGGGTATCTGGGCCAAGTTAACTACTAGGTCTTTAATCATCCCTATGCATTTAACTCTCCTAGAATCAAAAGAATACAAATCACCATAGGGTCTTGTGACTTTGAGGCCAAGTTTGTCCATTATTGCTTTAGGCATGACATTATGTGAAGCCCCAGAATCAAACATGCAGTTGTGTAAAAGGTGGTCAAAAATAGTAAGCATGATATAAAAAGGAGCTACTGTATCTTTTGCCCCTTCTACGTGCGGACCGAAAACTATGATAGGTTTATCATCTTCTAATTTAATTGCGTCTGCCTGACTTTCCTTTTCAGAAAAATTAATCATTTTAGCTATTTGTTTCCGGTATACTGGATTTTTAGCTAATTCGACCAGGGGAATAGGAATTTTGATCTTGCTTATTTCGTTTTCTAAGTTAAAGTTGCCTAAGGCCTTGTCACTTTCAGTGTGTGGGGCTTCCATAACCTTTTTCTCAGTTTTACGTTGTGATGTAACCTTATTTTCTTTTATCGGAGTTTGAGTATTTACAGGGGTAATTCCTACTGGCTCTAACTGTACAGGGTTATCTGTTGTATTTCTTTTTGCAGACTGTTTATCTACAACTTTTGGGTTCTCCTCATTACTATCATTTCTAAGCAAAACCTTTTTCGTTTGAACATTAGGAAGATTTTTATTTCTCGGTCTCAGATTATGTCTTCCCTGCAAATCAACAATAATATCGTCTGTGACACTTTGATATGTCTGATCATCATTGACATTATTGCTAACTTTATCTTCTGATTTACTTCCCTTAATCAAAGATTCTTCATAATCTTGTATAGATAAATAAGGATACCTATTATCATCACCAAGATTACTAATATCTTTGTCCAATCCTTCAAACTCACCAAAATATTCTTCTCCAATATAATCTTCACTCTTAAAGGGTACTTGAATTTTTTTATCTTCATTTTTTATCGTTTTATGCGGTCCTTGTGGTTCAAGATTTTTTCGGAAATCTTTTCCGGGAAAATTATCTCTTCTAGGTTTGTCTAACTCCATTTTTGAAATTTTGTTTGAGAGTTGTTGGATGACCCTAGCCATTTCATCTATTTTATCTCCAGCAGATTTTCTTGACCCTGAAGGTCCACCTTGTTCTCTAAATTTTTTATTTTCTTTATTTACATTTTCTGTCTTTGCTTTAAGCTTTCCCGATGCCATCATATTAGATTCAATTTCAACTGCATCATCTTGCATTTTAGGGAGATCCAATGATCTTCTCTCTCTCAATAGTAAAACAAAGTCAGGATCAAAAGCACCAGCATAAGTTACTTTGGCTGAAGGTTGTGAAGGTTTAACTTCAGCTGGAATTTTATTATATAATTTATTAAATATTTGTGTGAATTCCAACACAGACTCATAATTTTTCTTTTTTAGGGCTCTGAATTCTGTTAAGTAGTAGAGGTGATCTTTTCTCTCACCCCATTGTCTGATAAATGTACTCTCCATCTCTTCATAAGATCTTAATGACCCAGCTGGTAAGGATTGAAACCAAGTTCTTACCTGTCCTTCAAAAGTTTGAACAAGTAATCTGGAATAAACATCTTCATGTTCTATTCCAAGTATATCTGCAAATTGATCGAAAAAATTGATATGTTCTTGTGCAGCTAGATCACCTTCCCCTGTAAATTTAGGGAGGCTCTTCATATAGTTTTCAGGAAGATCATGAAGAGGGGAAGGAAGAACTAGGGGAGCATACCTAGCAGCCACTTTGACAAAAATCACAGGAACTGGTATTTGACCCCCTCCACCTCCACCACCTGCTCCACCACCTCCTCCACCTCATTGTCTCGCCATGGTTAGGTTTGGAACTGAAGTTGGGACAGTGTGTGGAAAAGATTCTTGGAGGACAGGAGACGAAACTTCGGGAAAAGAAAAAGAGTCAAAAAAAGGTGGAAGCGAAAGTGATCGTTCAAAAGTTTCCGATGAATTTGAATGTGTAAAATCAGACCGATCTGTAGTATAAGTTGATAAAAAGATTTGTTTAATTGATTTTCTTGATTTTAAGATTTTTTCCGGATTAGAGACTGGTGAGGTCTGTTTGCTATCCGGGTTTTTTCTAGTGTTTTTACGGCTACTAGCCAGTTTATTAAATGTGGAGTCGCCAAGTGAAAGATAATTTAGCCTTAGAAAGTTTTCTGTTCCTGTTCACTATCAACAACAGAAAGTGTCAATGTCGTTCTTCCCAGGGAGATAATTCATTTCTTCGATCCCCGACAACGACGCCAAAAAGATGTTGTTCATGAGTTTGTGTTTTAAGGCTATAAAACACACCGTCAAGGCATCCGAAACAGATTTTTATGATAAGACTTTAAAATAAAGAAACAAAGGAAAACTAGATCAGATTCAGTTTCTCAACTGTCTCTATCTTGCTTCACGTTGCTCTTGGATGCTGATGTCACGTTCGATAGAAGCCCACGACCTTTCTAACTCAGCCCTATTGGTTGTTGTTTGCAGAATAGTATTAAATAGATTTAGGGCAATGCTGGTTTGATCCTGAAGACCAGGTTCTACGTTTGGTTGTCTACCACTAGGGACTGTCATGGGTGATAAGGTTTTTAAAGGTTTTGTAAAAGGGTTTTTATCAATTGGTTACTTCAGATTTTCAGAGATGGTATTAATGAAACAACTTTAAAATCTAAAACAGTAAGGTAAAAACACAATCAAGGCCGTTTCCTGGTTTTGCAACAATTTTGAGGTTGTAAATGATGGAACACAATATAAAGAAATATAAGTCTTTTATCTAGAAAGAATCTTATACTTCAATGAACGATGATGACAGAAAAACAATATTTCTAACAGAATTAGGTATTAAGGAACAAAAAGTTTACAGGTCTTAAAATCACTAAAGCAATTTCAGAGGAAATACTGTAAAATATTCAACATCCAAACCAATCTGAAATGATAAACACAATGTATACAACTTCAAATTGATTCACTTGTTAGAGACACACATTTAGAAGAAAATTTAACAAAACATGATGAACAGGGGAAGAAACATAGTCACAAAATTGCAGGATCCAGAATCTTGTTTGCGATTTCGATTCCGATAAACTTCAAAGTTGATATTACAAAAATTGGATTTCTCCAAAATTTCTGAAGCCCTGTTTCAGCCTCTTGAAACTATATTTATACATTTCTATCAAAGTCTTTCGTTGGTAACTAACCAACTTCCTAATATTACGGTTGCATAGACTAATGTCAACCGTTTACAATTTATTTCGAAATTATGAAAATACAGTTATTTACAAAATCTTAAATTTGTATTGAAGAGCTTTCTTTATCCGCCTCAATATATTGAACATATTTCTCTAAAAAGTTTACCAAGACTTTTGGAGCCTCGGGTACTTCATTTGCTTCAAAAGAAAAGAAACTTCTTTGTAAGCCTGACAATTGGCTTCCTATTGTTTTCTCTGTGAATTTAACTTTCTCCAATTGCGAACTTGAAGCCATCATCCACTTCTCAATTTCTGCAATGTTGACTGCTTTAATATTTGATATCTCCGCTTTCTTTTCTTCAAGTTCTTCTTTTATTTTCAGCTGATGCCTATTGATGTCGATTTCTCCTAACAACTCGAAAAATCCATCTGTCCCGATCTGTACTGAATCTTTTTCAATAGAATTAAAGATCTTTTGACAATCTTCATTGACTCCTTTTGTCATTCTTTTATATCCTTCCAATTTTGTTTCCCAAACCTTTATCATTATATCTCCTTTCAACTGCTCCGAAATGGATAATTTCTGTGATTTTCCAGTTTCTTCTTTTTGCAAAGAGGTTATTATCTTTTGGAAGGAATTTCTTGCTGCTTTAGCTTCTCTTTCTTTTTGCACTACCTTTTCCATAGACCTTTTGGATTCTTGAAAACAATTCTGGATGATTTCCAGATTACAGAATATTTTTTGTTGTTCTTCCTCAATATTTGCATATATCTCTGATGCTTTAGTTTTGAAATGTTCCATTTCAATCACTTGATTAATAATTGAAATGATTTTATCTTGCAGAGATTTATTTTCATTGCCCATCTTTTGCACTTGTTCTTGGGTAACCTGTATCATGTTTTTTGCCTCATCCAAATTTTCATTTAATTTTTGGATTTCTTGGATGTCTTTTAGTCTAGCTTGTTCTAGACCCTTTTGTATTCCCCAACCAATAATTTTTTCATTTTCCTTTAACCTGTCTTGTAGCTGCATGATTTCCTGATTCTTTTGCTCTAGCATTGTGGTTAGATTTCCCACATAGTACATGTTGGCTGATGCTATAGCGCCCATGGTTCCTGCTAGCTCTGTAGCAAATTCCCCTTCATTTAGCTTCTTTCCATCGATGATGATCTTATGTTTTTTGACCATTCTTTCTCCTACAGGATGTAATTCCTGTTTCAAGACAACTCTTCATTTTTTGCTGAAAAAATAATCCGATGAAGGGATTTCATCTCTGGTGATTGGCTCTAAATCATTTACATACATAACTCCTTCATGAGGGGTTCCAAAAGTTGATTGGAGTGGAGTCAATGATGTAATAGGACTACCAAGTTCTTGTGAAACTGTTCCCCCAACCTTTTATGGAATATCATCAAGGTCTATAATGCTTGTTTCTATTCCTTTTCCCTTTTCTGTCTGTGTTTCTTTGGTCTGAGATTCCTCTGTATTCTGAGGAGGTATTTCAGACTCTTCCAATTTAGCTTTGTCACTTGCATTATACTGAATGATGGTTTCAAACCCCGGAGGGATTGTTTCTTTCTCTTGTGGTGATGTTGACATTTCGCCTTGTAAGATTTTTGGCAGACATTGTCTTCTATTTCTTTAAAAAGATTCAAACCCCACCTGTGCATCAGGTGACAAGGTTTGCACTATGCTCTGAACTTCCTCATAAGATTTAGCATTTCTAAAAACATCATCATAAACTGAAAATTCATGTTCATATGCTTTCAAACCACATTGTGTGAAATGCCGACTGACTATTTGGTATGGGTCATGTTTCCTGTGTTCTATATCTACTAATTTCACCTCGTTCATTGATTCATCTTCTGCCTTAGAATGGCCTATGTTTAATAGAACAAATTTTCCTAGATAAATAGGAAAAGATGGCCATGCCTTTTTCTGTTGGGCTTTTAATTCTAGCCCAATACCACCATTTACTAACTGATAAGCCACTTCTTTGCATATCAACCTGTCTGGTAAAATTTTTGGAAGTGCGTGAGGCGGAATGTAACAACCATAAACCGTCACATAGGAGAAATTTTCCTCGATGAACCAGTCAACGAATGTTTTGAGGTTTTCATTGATGGTATTAGAAATACGAGGGGGTTTGCATCCAAGGAATAATTTGTGCAGAGGGATAATTACATAATGACAAATTTCATAAAAAACATTTTTTGCATTTTCCTTCCAGAGAGTTGAATGGTACTTATGGACAGGCTCTGAGCAAGAAATATTCCAACTCCAGTTCATTAGTGGGAAAGGAGTCATAAAGCAAATGGCATCCATTATATAAGCTGACATATAAAATGCTATTGGCTGTCCTTTCGACCTAGCTGCTTTGTAATTCATAACCTCTGATGTAAGGTTGTCTGACAGAATTTTATGCCAATTAAAACTGCGTCCCTCTAAAACTTCCTCTAGGAAAGGTGTCCAGTCTGCATTAAAGTGGAAAGGATCCTTTCTTCCGAAGAGTCTACACAACATCATTGCTACATACACCATGTATTCGTTTAAAGAAGCCGTGGCATAAATTCCATGTAAATCGGCCCTAAACTTGTTTTCATCTCTGGCCCATCCTCTTATCATGTCAGGGTATGTTTGGCCACCTTCAATACACTATTTTCTTTGAAATGCAGCTACAAACTCAGTATTATAAGTGTGTCTGTAGTTGGGTGAGAGCTTATACATTACTTGGATATGTTCAGGCCTGAATGAGCTGATAACAACTCCTTGTTCGTTCAGAATACTTCTGGTCGGAACATCTACTTTATCCAGTGCCCAAGCGATCATGTCGGTATATGATACGAGTCTTGGGCGCGCAACAACCTTATGAAGCTCAGTCTCGGCAATATCTCAGAGGTGATTATCCGAATCAGTGGCCACATATTTCAACTCCTCTTATAGTATTTCGGCAATTCCATTCCATGACTTGACAGAGTGTACCCCAGATGCTGTAGTGTTTGAAATAATATCACCTTGTGGTTGCTCTTCATTTTTCTTCGAAGCCTTCTTGGGTGCCATAGATCTGCGTTCACTTGAAAATCTGTAACAGAGAGAAATTTAGCTTCGAAATGATAATGTGAACGTTTCAAAATTTACTTTGAATATATCGTAAAAGCATTGAAATTTGTACCTCTGTTATGAATTTAAGGCTCTTAATGCAAAAGATATTCCCGAATATATGCATTTAATGTTTGTACTTAAGATTTCTCAGTGTATTCAAAAACTTTCCAAATTGGATAATGCCGCATTAAAGATCATTTATCAAAAAATTTACTTTAAACCTTGTTTATACAAATGATTAATTAGTGTTAATCTTGTTTTAAATTTTGAAAACACTCGTATCGGAGTTTCAGAACTTTTGGTGTCAAGGAAATAAGTCATCAAAAAACCCCGATTGCCGAAATTGTGATATATTATTTAAGTTAAAACATTTTAATTGTCTTAATTAATCCAGATTAAACCTTTTCGAGATTTCATTAATCGGGAAATCGAGAATCGGGAAATGAGGAAATCCAATGACATGAAAACTGCTGCTCACAAAACCGCGAATCCCGATATCCCGATATGATTATTTACTCTTAATCATGCTTAACATTAATTATATTAACTCCAAACTTCACTTAAGGTTTAACTATATCGCGAAATCGGGAAATCGGAGAATACGATGACAAGTTTCTTTGTTCTCACAAAATCGCGAATCCCGATTTTGCGATGAGATTAACTTAAAGTTTAAACCTCTTTAACTTCTGATTTAAGTAAATGATGTTTTAATTAATGATTAATGTATCGGGAAATCGAGAATCGGGATTTCGCTATTCAATTTGTGTTGAACATTTGTTATTTCAAAACTCCAAATCCCGATATCCCTATGTAAATTTAAAATTCCTTAAGTTTCAAACATTATTGTTCATTTAAAAGGTCATTTGAAAAAGTGTTTGAAACTTATGTTCGTTTAGATTTTTAATCATTCTTTGTCAGAAAATGAACCATAAAGGCATCGCGAATTCATTGGAGATGAAATTTTTGCTTTGAGAAATTTATAAAATGCAAAGACTCAAAGATACAATTTTTTTTTTTCATCCTCCAGGTCAAAAATTCAAGGTCTGTTTCAACAACGTCCATCCATTCTTTCTTATGAATGACTTCTTCAAAGCAAGTAGGTTCATTTTTTACGATATCACACATCAAGGCCATATAGCTGGAGAATGACTTAGGCTTCTTGCTTTGTCTCATGGTTTCTTCTGGGGCACCATACTTCTCTGCATCGTGAATAAGTTCTCTTGCCCAAGCTGGCTTTTTCTTGTGAGAGATCGTCATACATGGAGGTTCTTGAGATTTTATCATATCATGATCTTCTGGAATCTCATCATCAATGTTAATTGTAACTACCTTCATGGGTTCTGCAACTCTGGGAGCTACAGGTTCTTCTTCATATACTTCTTCAAACTGACATTTCCTTGATCTTTTGAGTGCTGCATCTTCATCAAATGTTGCATCTCTGCTGATCTCAATATGATGGTAACATGGTATGTAAATTATGAAGGCCTTAAAGACCTCACAGTATCTAACAAATACTCCCTTCTTTCCTGAAGAATCCAACTTAGTTCTCTTTTTTTTTGGAATGTGTACAAATACTGGACAGCCAAATATTTTTAGATGGCTTAACTCATGACTTCTTTCTGGTGAACATTTCTTCAGGAGTTTTGAATCCAAGTGCACTATGGGCTAATCTGTTTTGGACATATACTGTTTTTCTTGCTACTTCAACTCATAAGTGCATTGAAAGATCATGATTGTGAATCATAGTCTTTACTGCTTCCATAATCATTCTATTCTTTCTTTCTGCTACACCATTTTGTTGAGGATTATAGGGAGTGGTGAGCTCCCTCTTAATCCCGACATCTCTATAAAATCTTCCAAATTCATTTGAAGTGTACTCTCCTCCATTGTGGGTATCTTGATTTTTCTTTCAGAGAGGTTTTCAACCAAGGCTTTGAATTCCTTGAACTTTCCAAGTACTTCATCTTTTGACTTCAAGAAATAAACCCAAGTCTTACGAGAGTAATCATCAATAAAATATACATTGTATACATACCCGCTTAGAGAGATTGATGGTATTGGACCACATACATCTGAGTGGACAGGTTCCATAATTCCTTCTGCTTTATTGCCACTCTTTGGAAAATGATTCTTTATGTTCTTTCCTTGTGCACATCCCTTGCATACACCTTCATGATCAACCTTTAGTTATGGTAAACCTGTAACTACCTAGCTTACATATGGTAAGTCTTTGTAGTTGATGTGAGCTAGTCTTCTATGCCAAAGTTCACAAGGAATTTCAATAGAGTGAGTTAAAGCTACATTTGAGTGACCCTTTAACTTGTACAAACCACCTTCTTCTATTCCAATAACAACTGCATCTTCTATAGTTTTTCCTTTAGACCACATAATACATTTACCATCTATGAAAACAACCTTGAAACCTTTTTTTATCTAGGGATGAAATAGAAAGTAAGTTTTTTTTTCAAACCTGGTACATAGAGTACATCCTTCATTCTCATCAGAGTTCTGGAATCAAGTTTGTAGGTGGCTTCTCCCATTCCTTTGATAAGGTATTGATAATCATCTCCAAGTGAAACTTTCTGGGGGGAGTCCTTTTCTATAAGGCTAGAGAGAGTGTTCTTCTTCCTGCCATGTGCTTAGAGGCACCACTATCTATGAGCCAAGTATCATCTCCAAGTGTCACAGATCCTCAGAGAGTGGAAAACAAAACATATTCTTCAATCTCTTCTTTATCTAACTTCTTAGGTGGCTCATCATCTTTGGCTGCATGGGCATGATATCTTTTGTTATTTCTCCTCTTGTGTTCTTCCCTTCTGGCAAGACAATTCTTAGCAATGTGTCCCATCTTATCACAATGATAACATTGGTAAGAGGAGACATATTTTCCCTTTCTTTGACCCTTATGATATTTTGGAATCTCTTTGGAAAGTGAGAATCTTTATGAAAGTGGGTTTCCTTTTGAAAATGAGACTTTCCCTTTCCACCCTTAGCGTGATCAACTAGGGCTTGATCTTCATATCTTAATAGGATGACTTCTCGGTTGGCCACTCTTGCTTCTTCTTGAACACATTTTTCTCATAAACTGTCAAATTGGAGTTTCTCTTTTCTTGCACAAATAGTTTGGATAAAGGCCATCCCAAGGTCTCGTGAGACCATTAAGAGTTGTCATCACGAGTTCATCTTCATCTAAGTTGTCTCCAATTTTCTCTATCTATTCCTTGAATTGAGAAACCCTAGAGAAATAGTCTTGAACTGTTTCTCCTTTTTGCATCTTTGTATTCTTGAGTTGGGTTCTCAAGTTCATCTTCTGGTTGGTGTTCTTTCTTTCATACATTCTGGTTAGGGCATCAAACATATCTTTTGGAGTATTCTTAGAAGACACTCGAGGGATCAAGTGGTCTTAAATGGAATCTGCAATTATTCTTTTGGCATAATCATATCCTTGTACTTTTCTTTGGCTGCATCTTCTTCGGGTTCCGATACATTTTCTTTTATGAATTTGCAAGGTCATTCTTTTCAAGAATGAGTCCAATTTTTTACTTCCAGGAACAAAAATTTTCCACACCTTTTAGCTTGTCAAGAAGCTTAGTGCTTGCAGACATCTTGACCTAGAGCTAAGAAAATGACTAGAAAATGAAAGTGCTAAAAAAATGAAACCGCGCTTACCAGGAGATGCGCTGGGCTGAGGCGAGTTTGCTGGAGTTGATTGCTTCAGAAAATTTCAAGTTTACCCCCTGAAACTTGACCTGCACAATTCTGGACTGGTACTTCTAGTACTGGTTCTAGTTTTCTGGTACCAGTCAAAACTAGGGTTTAACTTTCTGGATAATTTGGAAACTGAAAAAGGTTCACTCAAGCTGCCAAAAGATGCGCTAGGGTAGGGTGCACTTCCCAAGATAGTTTTTGGTAAAAAATTCCTCTTCAGTAGGAATCCCTAATTTTCTTGTACGACAACAATGATGTCTAGATAACCAGTGAAAGATGCTCTATTCAGTCAAGCTCTGATACCATGTTAAGTTTTTACTGTTGTTATTAGGTTATTTCCAATTTACACGAGCATTCAATGCATTTCCAAAACAACAACATAAAGAGTAGCACTGAAAGAAACACAATCACAAGATACACAACATTTTATCCTGGGAAACCCTCATGGAGGAGAAAACCCCAAAAAAACTTCCTCAGTAATAGATTGCCAATACAATGCCAAGACTAAGAACAAAATACCAAAGATAAACCAAGACTGAACATGCACCTCTCTTCTCCTTCCTCCTGCAACTGCAACTGCCTTCAAGATATGCGCACTAGATGAGTGAGTGTAAGAGTGTAAGAGTGAGGCACCATCCTCATATATAAATACTAGTTGAGGAGGCGCTAGGGTTATGTCTCTTCACTTAGTGGGGCCGACTTCTTCTAGAAGTGGTTAAAACCACTTTATAAACACTAGGGG
>ML783066.1:22032-41617 GCA_009831015.1 Picea engelmannii
CTCCCTTTATCAACATGAAACCATTTATGTAAAATGATTTTTTCAAGTGCTTCATCAGAAAGTTTCATCAATTGGCTAAAGCTATGTGATTTCCTTCAAATGGCAGCATCACCTTTTAATTGACTCCCTACCCAATGTTTCCAATTTGCTTTCCAAAATGACTTCAAGTCTTTTAAGAATTCTTCAATACTAGGGCCATCATCTTGTCCAGTAAAAAACATATTTCTTGGGAAAAATCTTCAAGAAAACTAGGGTTAAAAATAACTTATTGCAGAAAATTGCGTTTTTTTGCGGAAAAACCTTGAAAAACCGTAGAATTTAAAATGCTCATAACTTCGCTTCCCGAACTTCATTTCGGCTGATTTTGTTTTTTTGAAATAGGGTATTTTTCCGAGGGGAATCCAAATATCCAATTACTTTATGAAAATTCTGAGCATAAAGTCTCTGATCTGAGCTTGAAGTGTGCCTCCCCTTTTTTGTGAAAAGAATTCTGCGAAAAATAACCAAAATTTCTTTCCTTCTTTGCCCAAGGAAAGTGCTCTGATACCAAATGTTATAAATCTATTCCAGAACTTCAAATATACTTAAGCAATAACCAATAATAAACCCAAAACATTCACCATAACAATGAACACGAGAAATGTAGAGAAAACCCTTGAGGTAGGGTAACACCATATAACCCTTGAGGTAGGGTAACACCATATATTAATCCTTACAGAAGGATAAAACTCCTCAAGTAATACTTGCTTGTATATCAACAATAATCTTCATCATGCCAATTACATTGCTTACATATCCTTTTATAGTCTTTTCTGTCTCCTAGGAACATTCTAGAGAATGTATCTTCTAGAAAGCCCAATTGTTATATCTAACTACCAGTTTATTCTATCCAACTACCATAGTGAGCCTTATTTAATACCATGGTGGACCTAGTCCACCTTACATTGAATAGCCTCCACTAATAGTATCTAACCCCATTCTAATTGGGTACCTCCCATATTACCTCCCTATGTATATTACACATGATGATATCTCAATAGGTTGTTAAAATATAATATTAAATAGTGTAGAGGAAATACATAATAGTAGTATACAAATAGAGAACATATTAATGCAAGAAATCACAGAATAAAGAAGACAAAAATCTGCCTTGATTGTAGATAGTTTACTACATTGATTATAGAAATTTTGTGAATTTGAGTTTTAATGAAAATTTATAGAATTTACCTCAAACATGAAATTTCTGGGATCTATTCCCTGTGAATTTTCAGTGTGAAGGGTGCTTTGAAATATTGAATTACAACATCAAATACTTCAATTCATTTAAACCAATTCATCCTACAACATGAGAAAAAATATCATGGAAGCACATTTCAATGTTAGGGCACACTTTTCAAGCATATAAAATATACATAATAACTTTATTACTACAGATTTTTACTGTAAAAAATCTACTCCTTTATCTTGTATGTGGGTTAAATTACTTAGCAATTTCAACAATATAATATGTCAAATCAACATGAACAATAAATGATGGAGTCCAACCAATCAAGAAGATAGTGTGCCGTGTTATTGCCCAAATTGTACGTAATAACGAAAATGCTAATCCACAATGTACAATCCGAGGGAAACCTCTAGGAAGGTCACCAGTGTCACCTTAATAACCTACCCTTTGCAGCTTTAGGGTGTCTCTCCTCCAGCTCAAGGGGGGTATTCCCTTCTAGGATTACTAAGACCAAGCAATGAAGCACATGGTGACGTTGAAGTCCAACTAGGGAAATGGAGTCAAGGTGAATCAAATATGTTTTGATGAAAATACTTAATACTTCAACCAAGGAAACATAGCATGGTATCAAATACTCACCAAACCAACAAGGAAGAATTAGGACATCCCTAAACTTCTTCTTCCACATGATGAAGTTATCCCTCTATGGATCGATCTTGAAGTCTTAGTAGAAGACTTGAAGAACTTCCACCATTAATCTTCATGCACCAAAATAAAACCAAGTAGGAAAAGCTTCAATAGTTGTCAACATTCATCCACAAAGAAAAAACCCTTAACACCATCAATGCTCCAAGAAAGACATATCGATTAGGCTCTAGAAAGAGAGAGCTCCAAATTATCCAACCATGAGTTCAAATGAGGAAGTGCATCTCTTTATATAGATGATGCAAAAACTTCTTTTACAATAAAATAATAACATTTCATGTAATTCCTTAGATCTAGCCTAAGAAAACTAAATTTAACTAACTAATTCTAATAAAATAAAGGTGGTCAAGCCACATGTACAATGAATATGATGAGATAAACCCCAAAGGTGAGGTCTTCTCCTCTAGAGAAGGGTGAATGCTATCTGAAGCTACCATGTTGGCCTCCAAAGGCCCCTAAGATATGTAGATCCTCAAGCCACCTTACCAAAAGTGCAAGTCAATCCTTTTAAGATCCCTCCAAAGTGGTTGAATGGGCCTCCAAGGTAAAAAACGTCTTCCAAGTCAAGAATAAAACCCATGAAAGGGGGCAACTCCTAAAAATAAAACTCCATAAAAACATGGTATAATGTCTAATAATCTCTAAACTAGGTCTCCAATGAACAACAATGCCCATACCGTAGGTCAAGGAACCTCCATGAAGCATGGAGATGACTCTCCAAGTAAATTTTTTTCCATAAAACCCTCCTACAACCATGTTGACATCCAAATATATGGGTTTGGCCCTCATGTCCAGTTCATTGACCTTCAAGTTGTGTCCGTTTAAGCATGCCCAAATCGTCATTAAAGTGATTTCCACACCATCCCTTCAAGAATTAACCATTCAAAAGTCACTTAAGTGACCCCTCCATGTCATTCAAAGTACCCCCACGATTGTCAAGCATAGGTCGACCCTCCACACAAGTGAAAATCAGCTCCAAAAGTGACCAATGAAGAGAGTGTTGAAGGATTCTCTACATGGCATGTGACGAGGTTGTCCATGCATACATAAATAACCCAAAAATTCTTTGGGAGGTGTGACTAATGGCTTAGGATACATGAGCTGCCTGAAAAAATGTGAAAATGCCCAAAAAATCTGTAACACCTTGTTTCCCCTAGTCTGTAAAAATAACTATGTTGGCCAAGAACTATGGCAAACTCAAAGAAGTGAATGTTTGATTTGACGAACCTTTGCATAAAAGGTCGATGAATGTAAATTATATAATGAATATGTGTTGCATGATTGCTGAGAGGGGGATGTGCTAAAAGAGACCACGATGGCTAATGAGAGGTGGTGGAAGGGACCTGGAATGGTTGCGTTAACTTCTACCGAGCCAGTACCATACTGGTTTATACTTGCTCACAAACCAAAGCAGCTCTCTGATCCTGGAATGGATTTCCCGTCAGATTGGTAGGTGGGGAGGATCCTCAAGAGTTAATGAGGGGATGGGGGTGAACTGCCCATCCGTAACAACCCTCAGACCTGACCACGAACGACGGAATTCGTTCCACACGCAACCTTGCAGACATAAATTGGCAAGAGAGGAAATGTGGTAAGGGAAAAGAGCAGTGCGCGTGACGGGGATCGCGAAAGAGACTGGAGAAACCCTGGAAATGCAGGGAGTTCTGAATACCAGGAGAAGGAGAGTAACCTTCGTCCTAGATTATTTTCCTGCATCAGGAGAAGGAGAGTAACTTTCGTCCTTGATTTCTGTTGAGCTGGAAGTAGGAGACTGAACCTCAAAGCATCGTGGTCTAGCTCGGGGGTGGCTAGTGGTAAATCCGTTTGGAGTCACTGAGCCTACAATTGGGTGGAAATGAGCACCCCTCTCAGCAGTTGCATCATGCCTGGTAGATTTGATAAGTGTTTTATACCTTGTATTTCGAACTGAATATCATGAACACATGCTTATGCTTATATGCCCATAATAATTTCTATGTAGAATGATTGCCTGGTGTGATAGAATGGAAATAATGGATGCCTGTGTATGCTTACATGCCATAGTCGATTTCTGTACAAAGGATTAAGGTTGGGGCATGAATTCACTCCACTGCGAATCGTCTTGTTTTCTTAACTCTCGTAATGTTCTGGGAAGGCTCCTCAAGAGTACTCTTCCCCCGAGATTACCCCATAAACCTTGGAACCGTGCCGAACCTTTACCTAGAGACTCGACTAAGATTTGGGATGATTGCCCAAGAACCGTCTGAAGGTTCGTGCGATCCGGGTTTGGAAACCTTATGCAAGGAAGAATAGTTCTATAAGGTCTCGGAGTCGTGGGAGTTTGAAGCCCTGAAAAATTGAATTTCATGATTCAAGATCTGAAGGGATAGCGAGCCCAATTATAGGAAGAAAGAATACCCTATCATTTGGTAGACGAACGGTCAGAATCCTTTCGAGAATACCCCAGATCTATCGAGACCGATGGATCTAGAGAAGGAGCGCAGGCATTAACACCTCGACCCTTTCAGCCTTTGCATGTAGCGATGGGATCCCGGACCGTAGATCCAAGGATCTGACAGAGCCCTATTGATCGTCGATCTTAGCCTTTGTATAGGCAGGAGAGTAACATTTCATTGACTCGCGACTTGGAGTGGTCAAGGGTAGGGCTGCATGAAATCACGATTCACGAGATCACGACATGATCGTGACCGTTGGATACAAGGCACGGGAGAACAGTTGGATCAGAACTTTCATGGTTATCGCCTATCGGGGGTTCGAAACTTGAGAGAGTTTCTTTTGGATTGTAGAAGTCGCAAAGTGCCGAGCGCTGAGGGCTCGTGCAAACACATGACCCATCCATAAGTGGGGACCACATGGTTGACAAGTGGCGTAACAACAAGCGTCCAGAGAAAGGTGGGAACGGGTGATAGGTGATGGACACATGTCGCCTGGGGAAGAGTCAACCCATTGTTGACTTATCGTATCTCGAGAACTCGCGAAGGAGGAACATGAGGGCTCAACACTCCAACTCACGAAGTCGCGAGATGCGAGTAGGACTAATATTTAGCCTAGGAAGTGGGTGACCGGTGGTGGACACGTGTTACACTGGGAAAGAGTCAACCCACTGTTGACTTATCGTGGCTCAGGGTTTCGCAGGATGAAGAAGATGCACCTTGATCACTAAGGCCGCGAAATGCCGAGAGCCGAGGTCTCATGCAACGTGCGACGACGACACAACTCGTGAGCAGGCTATAGTAGGGTTGACAAGTGGCGTGTGTGCGTCGCTTTGGCAGAGTCCATGCAAAATTGACCTCTTGCGTCTCGGGGATTCACGAAGGAGGAGCGCGAGAGCTCAACACCTCAACTGGTGAGGTTGCGAGTGGTGCTAGTGTTTGGCCTAGCCTACGGTTACATGTAGCAGGCGCTAATGAGGAGGGATCGATACCTGTATAGTATCTCGGGTACCGGTGTTTGGAGAAAGGGAAGTCGAGAGTCTTGATTCCTGACTGTCGAGTTGCGAAAGATGCTTTCACTAAGGCCATCTTGTGGTCATTTGGAGGAGGATAAGGGAAGAGAGGGTCTGTGCTAGGACCCATAGAAGTCTCAAGGATTCTGTTCCTCAAAGAAAAAGATGAAAAATCTTATTTCCTGTAGTGGGTGTGTGACAAATTGGTATCAGAGCATGGTTACAACACTTGGCCTGCTTGGACTCATGAACGAGTTGCGCATAAACTCCATTTGAAGTACTCTTAAAAGGAGAAACCCTCTATCTTAACCCCCTTTAGAAAAAGCTGAAGTTAAGAATGAAAATTCCTATTGTGTGTATGCATTTAAAAAATATGAATTATGCGCCGATTGTGAATGAATATAATGTTGACTAACAATAAGTGTTTTTCTTGCACAACACGCGGACGATCAACCGTGGGAAACTACAGACGCATAGAATGGTGATGCACCACGAAGTGGGGGATGGCTCCCACAACAGAGATGAAGAGTCTAACGAAAGGAGAGCAGTAGAGACCCCTCCCGATCTAGCTGAGACTGTGAGAAGCCTCATGGTCGAACTACAGAGCTGCAAGGCCGACAACGAGAGGTTGATAAAAGAGCAAGAGAAGCAAACATAAATTAATGTAGTCTTGTTGCAGAGTTTATCCGACATACAAAGACAATTGCAGCATGGACCTGACACCAGTCACACGGACTGACGATAGACAAAGAAAATTTGAAGTCCACCTGAGATACAGAAACATGGTCTTTTAAGTGGCCACACTGGGAAGAGCACCTCGAGAAAGGTCCACCCCAGAGATAAGGGACAAGCGTCGGACGATTCCTCTGGAAAGGAAACTAGCGACTCGGAGGGATCTTCGAGTAGCCACTTTCAACTTGAATGGAAAGGCTTCCATTTGGTGGAAAGACCTTAAGAATGTAAAAGGGATTCACGAAGAGGACCTATCTTGGGAACGGTTTGAGAAATACTTCAGAAAGAAGTATCTGTCGGAAAAGTATTTCGACGAAAAGACTAAAGAATTCTATGAACTCAAACTGGGGCAACACACCATAGAGGAATATGTCAAGAGATTCCTCGAATTGCTGAGGTACGTACCCTATATAAAAGTAGAGAAGGCAAAGGTGCAACAATTCATCAGTTGACTACCTAAGGACTATCATAACAGGATTGAGTTTGACGAGCCTGTTATCCCCGTTTTCTAGGGATAACTAGGAGATCATGTCTCGAGGCCCACAGGTCCTAGACATGGAGTACCGAGAGCAGGATTGACTTGAGCATGGCCTTGGAGGGCCCATCTTTCTTATTCTTCATCAGACCTGCCCTGTCAGTAACAACAACATCCATCACCTTCGGCTTGGACTTGTATCGGAAAAGACTCTTGCTCCATGAGGTAATTGGTCTAGGTATCATGGTATGTGTCATGTTTGATCATTATAACTTTCAGATATATGCATCAGATATCTTTCATTTCTGACGACTGCTTGGATATTACACTAACCCTCTTTACCACGGTTGGGGGGAATTAATGGGGTACCCTAGAAAGCTTGTACCCATAGGTTTTGGTTAGCTACCAAGGGGAATTTTGAAGATCCATCGTCTGCTCCCATCATTATATCACTTTTACATTTTATCTCCCATTCATCTATCCCATTCCCCTAGTCTGGACATTAGGATGACCTATTTATGGGGTTGCACCTTATCTTGTGGGAAGAAGGGGCTAAAGGCCCAAGGGGTAAAAGCAGTTGGTAAGAGACAAAAGCCATAAAAATAGAACCTAGAGATGCCTTGCCCAGGGATCCCCAAGAAGGTAATAAAAAGCCTCTCAATAAGAAACAAGAGGGACCCTAAGAAAAATAGCAAAAACAAGACCTAGCCAAGAGGATGGGGGGTCTCATAAGGAGCCAACCCATTATGTTCATAGGTGCCTAGCAGCATGACATTGCCATTATCTGGTTACCACGCTAGGACAATGACCTTTGGTTGCATGGCCAAGGGAAATGGGGTCTCTTCACGAGCCAACATTATCATCTCTGTGAAAGTACTCATGGGTAACACTGTCATCTCTGGTCACCACACCAAGGCAGTGTCCTCTAGTTAGACCTTGAAATAAAAAGAAAGAATAAAGGTAATGAAGGGCTTGGAAAGAATCACATCCATGACAGGTACAACTTGCCTCCTACAAAGGCACCCACGGATAATATCACCTCTGTCTTCCACTATGTCTGGACATCCTTTGACCACACCACCTTATGTTACATGGCTTGGATGATATCCTTTGGGAACTTTCCTTTTCTTATGGATGCTGGCCCGATAGGGCACTTTGTCTTTTTCTTCAGCTTTGTATAGTAGGTCATTGTAATTTCTTTGAGCTATTAGATGATATGCTAGGGGTTTTATGCATGCATTTGATAAAATTAATGATGAAATATGATTGACATTGCTATGATCCCGAGGACTAATGAGCCCATGGAGGGCGAAGTTTTTGATGTGCAGGACCATGCCCGACAGATAGGTACCAAGTGGACCGGTACACATGGAGAGATGATTAGTTCAGACCTCCATGGGGTTGAAGAGTCCATCATATGGTTGCTGAGACCTCATCAGGAGCAGAGACAGGACAATGATTGGTCGAGCCTTTGCATGAGAGAAGAAGAAGGACATTTTCATCCAGGATGCCTTGGCTGAGATCAACCCTAGGGGGTTGACCCACTGTAGGTGGAATGTGTCCCTCCCCATTACGTCCTCCAGAGAACCTTGACGTCACCTCCTGCGCGTGGCAGCTTTACAGGGCAGTTTGGCACGTGTGGCAGAGTTTGGAGGCCTAGAGAGGGCGAACGTTTGTCGTCCAGTGCTGTGATTTTCCCTAAAAGGGGCCAACGTCTCTCTCAAATGGGCTAGACGTCTTGCTCATTACTCATTTAGGGTTTTCTTTTAGCAGTTTAATGTAAAACAATATGATTTTTAGTTATTAGCCTTGTCAGCTGTTTTAATGACCTAATTTTAATTAAAGGTCATTGGATGATATAAATTGAGGATGTTTTCCCTCATTTTAACATAACACAATTCACTCACACTTGTGAGGTTTGATTGTTGCGCCCTTCTTGGGTATATTTTCTGCATAAGTGAGGCACACTTGCTATTGGAAGGATATTTTTGGCATTTTATGGCATTTCTCTCAAGGAAGGTTTACAACTAGGGTTTGCTTATGCTTTTCTTCATGACATGTAAGTTAATTTTCTTGCAAAACTTCTTAATTGAATGGTTGTAGGTGTAATTTCTTGCATTTGCTTATAATATTGCTGATTTAAAACCCTAGGTAACAAGCACACAAGTAGGTCATTGTTACATGTCCCCTTAGAGAGAGTTTTTTTCAGCCATTGAAGAAAAGAGATTAAGCCTAGCCTTTGCTACACTTGTCTTGCTTCTTCCCTTGAGCTAGCATTGAAGTTTATAGGTTGAAAGAGGGTGATGTCCTAGGCCTAGGTTATCTACACCTAGGGTTTTCATCTTCTAGGGTTTGAAAGCCTTGTATTTACAACACTTTCTCCCCTAGACTTATTCTTTAGGCTAGCCATTTTGCCAAGTTGATTTAGAGAAGGAGGAAAGAGCACGAGGCCTTGCTTAAGCAACACCAGAGTGAGCCTCTTTCCCCCAGAGTTTTGATTCTAGGGCCCTGCCTTTGCAACACCTTAGAACCCTACCTTCTAGTCTTTAAGTCATCTTCCTTTCAAAATCTTGTGCCCTTTTCTTATCTGACTCCATATACCCTAAGGCATTGATATCTAACCTCTAACGTTGAAGCTTTAGTGTACATAAACTACTTTCAAAAAACCAAATTTTGAAACCCTAACTAACCAAACTAACCTAATTTAGGGCCGACGTCACAGTTGGATATCTCATCTTGACGCAAAAAAAGTGTAATATAAGCAATTAAATGATGATTTGAAGCATTTATTGAGTAAATTGTTGATTGGACATATTGTTGGCTTAGTCATCTCTTTAGATATTGATGAATTGATGGTCTTTCATAGCTAATTGACAAAACATTGAATTCATTTTACATCTATTGCAGTACATTGCTCATTAATAATATCAGATAGTCAATGAAGTACTAACCCTTTGAGTTATAGCCTGCATATATATATATTGTGTTGCTATTGTCTTGTTCCGGGCATGTGTTTTCAATAGGGCATACACTTCATTTATTGGCTGATTAGTCGGACCATCTGACATCGATGGTAACCTGTGAGGAGGGAATTCTAAAACTTGACCTTATGCTTTCTGCCTCTTCAAACCCCAGGTTTCCAGGGACGTCTCCCCTGGGCTAACCTCCCTAAACAGAAAGAACCTCCCCATCGATGTGACATTGGGTGGGGAAGGTTCCTGTTACGCCAGTTTGATCTCTATCCTTTAGCCTATAACCTAAACTACAAACTGTGCGATAACAGAGCCAAAGACCCTAGAAAAAATTATCCGAAAGACAAGATATTGTTACGAACAACTGGGGCATCGGACAAAACCTCGCGAAAACTGGAAGCGGAAGAATAGTTTGGGATTCCATGAAAAGGGGTTTAAATCCCCAAGATTTAAAAACTATAAAAAGGACTCAAGGATGAGCTTCCCAACCAGAAGTGTACACCAATAGAATTTCCCCTCCCAGAGCGGAAATAAAACTTCTGGATTCACCCCAGGACAGATTGATAACCCAAAGAGAGAACCCTTGAAATGTTGGGGTTGTGGAGAAGAACATCTACTGAGGGACTGCCCGCACCGACAATAGAACAGTCAGAGAATTTACAACGTTCAAGAGGCTACCACCATTAATGGCGTGGCCAGGAGCGTGCCAAAAAATTATGCAGCCTTGGATAATAAAGAAGCTGACCACCAAGCTTCAGTGGTGGAGATGGAAGGTGTGATCACTAACCATCTAGTGTTTATTCTAATTGACCCAGGTTCAAATTTGAGTTATATAGCTCCTAAGGCTGTTGATAAGTGTAAATTACAGCCACATAAACATGCCAAGCCATGGTTGGTACAGTTAGCCACTGGCACCAAAAGAAAGGTAGCGGAGGTCATACCAGCTTGCCAATTCACTATGGGTGAATTCCCCACCCAAGCAACCCTTAACATACTACCCCTAGGAGCATATGACCTGTTGATTGGAATGGATTGGCTAGTCACATATAAATCTAGACTAGACTGTTACCATAAAACTTTAGAATGCGTAGGTGAAGAAGGAAGAAGTATAACCCTTCGAGGGATCCAAAAACCTGTCTCGGTGAGATGAATATCAACCCTTCAAATGAGAAAGTATTGCAGAAAGGGATGTCTACTTTATGCGAAACAGGTGTTGGAATCAGTTGAAGATGACAAACCAAGCCTCGAAGACCACCCCACACTAAGAGAATATAGAGATGTATTTACGGAAAAGGTACCGAGTCTACCTCCAAGAAAGGACATTGACTTCTCGATAGAACTTGCACCGGGAGCGGTGCCAGTGTCTAGGACACCCTACATGATGAACATACCCGAGATAGTTGAGCTTAAATTACAACTAAATGAAATGATGGACAAAGGCTATATCCGACGTAGCGTGTCTCCATGGGGAGCACCAGTTCTGTTTGTAAAGAAGAAAGATGGTAGCCTCCGACTATGCATAGATTATAGACAACTAAACAAGGTAACCATAAAGAACAAGTGCCCCTTACCTAGGATCGATGACCTGTTTGATCAATTGGGAGGTGCTTCCATCTTCTCAAAGATTGACTTGAGATCTGGATACCATCAAGTCTGAATCAAGGGTGAAGACATCCACAAAACTGCCTTCAGGACGAGATATGGTCACTATGAGTTTGTGGTAGTACCATTCAGATTAACCAATTCCCCTGCCACTTTTATGTGCTTGATGAACAATGTGCTCAGCAAATTCCTAAACAAATTTGTATTGGTTTTTATTGACGATATATTAATTTACTCCAAGAATAGAGAGGAACAAGAGGAACATCTTAGACTTGTGCTTCAAGTGTTAAGAAAACATCAGCTCTATGCCAAATTTAGCAAGTGCGACTTTTTCTAGAAGCAAATACATTACTTGGGCCATGTCATATCTGAAGAAGGAGTAGCAATAGACCCTGACAAGACCAGGTCTATCATGGAGTGGCATATCCCAAAGGACGTTTTAGATATCAGATCCTTTATGGGATTAGCAGGATACTATAGGAGATTTATAAAAGGATTCTCCAATATTGGTTGTCCAATCCCTTCCCTCCAGAAGAAGGGAGCTAAATTCACGTGGACACAAGAATGTGAAGAAATATTTCAATCCCTAAAACATTTACTGACCCATGCACCTGTGTTGAAGATCGCCGATCCCGAAGCTAACTTCCTCGTGTGCATAGATGCCTGCAAGGAAGGGCTCAGAGGAGTCCTTATGCAAGGAGGAAGTTTAGTCTTCTATGAATCCCCAAAATTGAATGAGCACGAAGTCAACTATGTGACCCATGATCTAGATCTTGCTGCCATAGTGCACACCTTAAAAATGTGGAGACATTACCTCCTAGGAAGGAAATTTGTGCTTTGACCAACCAAAGCTCAATTCTAGACAAGCTAGGTGGATGGCCCTCCTTAGTGAGTTTGATTTTGAAATCAAACATGTTAAAGGACAGGAAAATAAGGTGGCCGATGCCCTTAGCAGAAGTATGAAAACAATTCATCTGGCAGCGATGAGCACCTGCGAGATGAATGCCAAGGAAAGAGTCAGGAATGCACAAGAAATAGACACATTCTTCCAGAGTGTGACGTCGTACCTGGAGCAAGAATCCACAGGAATAAAGTATGAAGGCTACCAGATGATAGATGGAGGTCTACTAACTTACAAAAACAGATTGTATATTCTAGAAGGTGATGACTTGAAGAGGTTCATAATGGATGAACTACATAAAAGACCATATACTGGTCATCCCGAATACCAGAAGATGATCACAACCACCAGGAAACAATTCTATTGGCCTGGATTGAAGAAAGACATAGCTGAGTACTTAGCCAAATGCATAGAATGCCAATAGGTTAAGAACACCGACACCCAACAGGATTATTACAACCTCTACCAATCCCGAAATGGAAGTGGGAAACCATTTCCATGGACTTCATCACCGGATTACCAACATCGACCAAACATAATGACACCATCATGGTAGTGGTGGATAAATTGAGCAAGCCTACCCATTTTATCCCCGTCAAATCAAATTGCAAGGCAATAGATATCGCCAACATATTCATGAAGGAGATATTCAGACTACATGGTATGCCTAAAGAGATCGTGTCTGACAGAGACACAAAATTTACTTCCACCTTTTGGAAATCCTTGATGGCTGGTCTAGAGACCAAATTACTGTTTAACACCGCCTATCATCCTCAAACCAATGGACAGACATAAAGAGTGAACCAAATATTGGAAGACTTGCTAAGAATGCATGTAATGCATCAACCTAAGAAGTGGAAAGATTTCCTGCCATTGGTGGAATTCGCCTACAACAATGGCTACCAAAAATCCTTGAAGATGAGCCCTTTTGAAGTCCTCTATGGTAGACCATGCAATACTCCAGTCAGTTGGAGTAATCCCATGAACAAAGTTACTATTGGACCTGACATGTTGAAAGAAATGGAATAACAAGTGACTCAGATAAAACAAAATCTAAAGGTCGCTCAGAACAGACAGAAAAGTTACGCCGACTGAAAGAGAACTCCAAGAGAATTCAAGACGAGAGACCACGTATATCTCAGAGTTAGGCCCAGGAAGAGTTTCCTGAGGATGGGAGCTTGTGCCAAGTTGGCACCTTGGTATTGTGGACCCTTTGAAGTTCTAGATAGAGTGGGACATGTAGCCTATAGGCTAGCACTTCCTCCCATAGTAAAAGCACATAATGTTTTCCATGTTTCATTATTGAAGAGATATGTACATGATTCTAATCATATAATTGTCTGGTCTGTGATCCAGGTGGAACCGGAGGGAGAATTCCTGCGAAAACCTCAATGCATACTGGATAGAAAGGAAACCCCACTCAGGAACCGAACCATTGCACAGGTGAAGGTGTAGTGGAAACATTTTGGCCCAGATGAGGCTACGTGGGAAATGGAAGATGCCATGAAACAAGCATATCCGATTTTGTTTACTTCTGAACATACATGTCATATTGATAGATAGAACATCGAGGACGATGTTCCTTTAAGGGGGAGGGAATTGTAACACCCTATTTCCCCCAGTTTGTAAAAATAACTATGTTGGCCAAGAACTATGGCAAACTCAAAGATGTGAATGTTTGATTTGACGAACCTTTGCATAAAAGGTCGATGAATGTAAATTATATAATGAATATGTGTTGCATGACTGCTGAGAGGGGAATGTGCTAAAAGAGACCACGATGGCTAATGAGAGGTGGTGGAAGAGACCTAGAATGGTTGCGTTAACTTCCACCGAGCTAGTACTGTACTGGTTTATACTTGTTCACAAACCAAAGCAACTCTCTAATCCTGGAATGGATTTCCCGTCAGATTGGTAGGTGGGGAGGCTCCTCAAGAGTTAATGAGGGGATGGGGGTGAACCGCCCATCCGTAACAGTCCTCAGACTTGACCATGGACGACGAAATTCGTGCCACACGCAACCTTGCAGACAGAAATTGGCAAGAGAGGAAATGTGGTAAGGGAAAAGAGCAGTGCGCGCGACGGGGATTGCGAAAGAGTCTGGAGAAACTCTGGAAACACAGGGAGTTATGAATACCAGGAGAAGGAGAGTAACCTTTGTCCTGGATTATTTCCCTGCATCAGGAGAAGGAGAGTAACCTTCATCCTTGATTTCTGTTGAGATGGAAGTAAAAGACTGCACCTCAAAGCATCGTGGTCTATCTCGGGGGTGGCTAGTGGTAAATCCGTTTGGAGTCACTGAGCCTACGATTGGGTGGAAACAAGCACCCCTCTCAGCAGTTGCATCACGCCTGGTAGATATGATAAGTGTTTTATACCTTGTATTTCGAACTAAATATCATGAACACAAGCTTATGTTTATATGCCCATAATAATTTATGTGTAGAATGATTGCCTGGTGTGATAGACTGGAAATAATGGATGCTTGTGTATGCTTACATGCCATAGTTAGTTTATGTACAAAGGATTAAGGTTGGGGCATGAATTCACTCCACTGGGAATCGTCTTGTTTGCTTAACTCTCGTAATGTTCTGGGAAGGCTCCTCAAGAGTACTCTTCCCTGGGGATTACCCCATAAACCTTGGAACCGTGCCGAACCTTTACCCAGAGACTCGACTAAGATTTGGGATGATTGCCCAAGAATCGTCTGAAGGTTCATGTGATCCAGGTCTGGAAACCTTATGCAAGGAAGGATATCTCTCTAAGGTCTCGGAGTCGTGGGAGTTTGAAGCCCCAAGAAGTTGAATTTCGTCATTCAAGCTCAGAAGGGATAGCGAGCCCAATTATAGGAAGAGAGAATACCCTATCATTTGGTATACGAACGATCGAAATCCTTTCGGGAATACCCCAGATCTGTCGAGACCGATGGATCTAGAGAAGGAACGTAGGAGTTAACACCTCGAACCTTTCAGCCTTTGCATGTAGCGATGGGATCCTAGACTGTAGATCCAAGGATCTGACGGAGCCCTATTGACCGTTGATCTTAGCCTTTGTATAGGCAGGAGAGTAGCATTTCGCTGACTCACGACTTTGAGTGGTTAAGGGTAGGGCTGCATGAACTCACGATTCGCAAGATCACAACGTGATCGTGACCGTTGGATCCAAGGCACGGGAGAACCGTTGGATCAGAACTTTCGTGGTTATCGTCTATCGGGGGTTCAAAACTTGAGGGAGTTTCTTTTCTATTGTAGAAGTCGCGAAGTGCCGAGCGCCGAGGGCTCATGCAAAGTCGCGAGATGCGAGTAGCGCTTGTATTTAGCCTAGGAAGCGGGTGACCGTTGGTGGACACGTGTCACATTGGGAAAGAGTCAACCCACTGTTGACTTATTGTGGCTCGGGGTTTCGCAGGATGAAGAAGTTGCACCTTGATCGCTAAGGCCGCGAAACACCGAGAGCTAAGGTCTCGTGCGACAGGTGGTGACGACACAGCTCGTGAGCAGAGTATTGCAGGGTTGACAAGTGGCGTGTGTGCGTCGCTTTGGCAGAGTCGATGCAACATTGACCTCTCGTGTCTCAGGGATTCGCGAAGGAGGAGCATGAGAGCTCAACACCTCAACTGGCGAGGTTGCGAGTGGTGCTAGTGTTTGGTGTAGCCTACGGTTACATGTAGCAGGCGCTAGTGAGGAGGGAGCCATACTTGTATAGTATCTCGGGTATCGGTGTTTGGAGAAAGGGGAGTCGAGAGTCTTGATTCCCGACTCACGAGTTGCGAAAGGCGCTTGCGCTAAGGCCATCTTGTGGTCGTTTGGAGGAGGATAAGGGAAGAGAGGGTCTGTGCTAGGCCCCATAGAAGTCTCAAGGATTCCGTTCCTCGAAGAAAAAGACGAAAAATCTAAGTTCCTGTAGTGGGTGTGTGACAAAATCAGAATGAAGACAGCTGCTCAAGAAGTGTTATGCCATGTCATCAAACCCTCTTTCTCATTGTTATCTTGGATACAAGTGAATGTCCCAACTGTCAAGGCTCCAAGTTCAAGGGTTAGTGAAGACATTCATTGTGTACCTTTGTCAAAATGAGAGGTAACACGTTGAAAATAAAATCTAGGAGTAGACAATATTTGTATTATTGGAACACTTATTTTTATATATAAGAGATGAAGTACTTGTACATTACCAACAACTCATCACAAGTTGGTACAAGTCAAACTCTTCCAACCTTAGTTAAGGAAAATAACCTTAGGCACCAACTTCTCCTAAATTGATCCCTGACAAACATTGATTACTCCACCAAATATCGCCCATGGAACCTACACTAGCATCCCACAAGTGTACAAGCTGTTTCCTTCTCTCTTCTCCTCAATAAGCATATCAAGTAGCTCTAGAGTTTCCAAATGTTACAAAACCCTAGTCTTTTTCTTTCACAAGAGCTACGAGATATGATGCTACTTTTGATCTTTTAAGGTTTATCACAAACGTAGCTTCTTTGTTATCTTAAGGTAAAACCCAAACTTTATACATTCCCTTGAACTCCTCCAAGACGATGTTCTCTCTCTCTCTATCTTTGTACTTCTCTCTTGTCTTGAAGGCGCTAGGGTTTCTTGGAGCATCTTGAATACTAGGGTTAGGGTTTAATCCCTTGTTGACATTGAAGTTTAGATTTTGTTGATTATACCCTCCTTGTTGTACTTGTTAAGGAGGAAGAGAAGAGGAGACATCTTGCCAAGGATGCTTGCTAGTGTTAATGCTAGCTTGTGGAGTATTTTTTGTGGAGTTAGGGTTTTCTTGGTTTTCCCTAGTCAGGGTTTTGAAGAGCTTGAAAGATTGTACTGATTTGTGATAAGCTGAGAGTATCACTTTATCTCTCACAATGCAGAGAAGATGATATCAAAAGGCACGTTTGGAGCTTTGGTTGAATTGTTTCGGTAGTTTCCGCTTCAAAGTGACATAATTCTCTTCTTATACAATTATTACATTTTATTGCTGCATATTCTTATTATTTTGGATATCTTATTCATTTTTGGAGGTTACGGTCCTAACAATTGGTATTCAAGCTCTTGATTCTTAGTATTGTCCTTCAAGTTTATGAGCCTAGTCTTATGATCAAAGGTCGACTGCACTGCCCCAACCAATGAACCACAACCAATTTTTGTGAATATATCATGGATACCGAATATAATGAATTAAGAGATAAACTCATTATTAGTATCAATAGAATATTTGACAAGTACATATCTATGGAACGTAATACAATTCAACCATCTCTAGAAGAAGAACCGCCAAATGTCAAGGCTTATGATGCAACTAATCTACAAGTTTCAACCTATAATGAAGAAGACTCATATTCCAGTGCTTTGTATGGGGCGAGTTCAAGCACGTGTTATAGGCATAATTTTTTTAACCGTGAAATACATGCTCAACTAGATATAAGTGATGATTCTATATTTGATTATGATGTTGAAAACTTGGAAGAAGACATTGTTATGCAAGAAAATAAACTGGAAGAAAAAGGTGGAACAACTTTAGCTAGATTAACAGAAATTAAGCAAGAACATGTTCAGGCTTTGTGTGTGTTCAAGATAACACCAATGCAACTTCGGTTGACGATTCATTGCAATATCTGATTGTTGTTCCTTTAAGTCCCATGGAAGAAGAGAAGCTTCAAAACCTGATATTGTCATTGCATATAAATAATTTGCCTTGGTACCAACAAGTGCAAGTCTGATTATTGGCATTTGGCATTTAGATGAGGGTGGAAGAGAATCTGGAAGAAATGATGTCAATGATGATGAATAAACTAAAATACAATCATGGATGAGACGAGCATTTATAACGCACTCGAGAAATATATCATAGACACTATTAACGCAAATCCATCTTCAAGTATTGCAAATATGTGTAGGTACAAATTTATGGATTTACTATGACATCCTTTATCATTTACTAAACAAATGGGCATAAATATATCTAAATATTTGAATAGCTTTGGTGGAATTTCCATGACGACCAAATAATCAACACAACTGGTTGAAAAACGTGGAAACGATTTCTCAATCATCCGAGGTGTTAAACTTTTCTTCTATAAGACGCTTACATTGGAAACAAAGAATTTTCATCCGGACAATAAGATTGGGACAAGGGAATTTGGCTCTATGTACAAGGAATTTGAATGATGGCATGCTGGTGGCAATAAATAAACTTTCTACTCAATCAAATCAAGGTTTTCATCAGTTTTTCACTGAGATAGCTCTTCTCTTAATATCATTAAGCTACATGGGTGTTGTGTATAGAAGAAAATCAATTAATTTTGGCCTATGGCTACCTCAACAATAACATTGTTCAAGTCTTACTTGGTTCAGATAAAACTGCAATAAATCTAAGTTGGTCAACAAGGCCCAAAATTTGTATGGGGATTGTGCATGGTTTTGTGTACCTTCATGTGGTAGGTAAGCCATATGCTATGCACATGTATTCTAAAGCTAGCAATATACTCCTCGATGAACATTCCAATCCTAAAATTGTAGATGCTGGTCTAGTTAAACTTTTCCCATATAATATCACTCATTAGTACACATGTTGCTAGAACAATTGGTTATTTGGCTCTAGAATATTCTATGCATGGCTAGTTGACAAAGAAAACAAATGTCTATAGTTTTGGAGTACATATGCTTGAAATTATTAGTGGAAAAAGAAACAAGGACTCAAGTTGGCCAGTAGAACAACAATTTCTTTTGGAAATGACTTGGAAACTACATGATGCATAACAATAATAAGATGGCCAGTAGAACAACAATTTCTTTTGGAAATGACTTGGAAACTACATGATGTAGAACAATAATAAGAGTGCAAAAAATCATCACCAAAAGTAATATATCTAGAACCCTCATACTACATGTTACGATTTGATGTTGGTAAACTACACATGGAAAGGAGACAATAGGAAGAAACACTATGATAGGTTAGACAACAAGAAGAACACTTTGAATGTGTGAAGGAATTATAGAAGGGCATCGGAAGATTTGGAAACACTCAAATGGAAATCATAATTAGATAGTTATTGGAACCTTGATGGATTTGGTAGTAAATCTTACAATAGTGAGTGTTGGGAAAGATTGGAGAGAATATGACATTACTAATAATGTTCCTATCGTTATTTTCTCAACATTGTATGCTCCTCATTCGTGATGGACACATGGATCAATTTTATTGGTATCCAATGAATGTGGACTTCATAAATATAGTTCATTAAGTGTGTAAAAAATACACAATATCAAGAGAGGACGAAATATAGTTGTTGCTTTTCCAAACCAAGCACTTGAATTTTATGATGTAATCGCAAATAACATAAAGTTAAAAGGAGCATATGTAGAACATGTTTTGTTGTCGATGGATCCTAATGTTTTCATTATCAACTTCTATAATGAGACGTATGAGTTGGGGCTGCTCCAGGATATGGATGAAGAGTTGCAACATAAGAACGGATTAACTATAACCTTATCATGCTTTGAGGATGAATCATCTTAAAGAGAGTGAT
>ML783066.1:41680-53461 GCA_009831015.1 Picea engelmannii
AAGCATGATATAATAATAAATTTACAAAGAATAAATACAACAATAATAAATAGTCATGGCTTAAAAGATCATGGCTATTCAAATAGGCACCCATTGGATCATATTTATATGTAGACCCATGCAATGCAAAATCTGTGAATTATTATTCAAGTACAATTAATTGTATAAGGAGATAACCCTCTCAAAGTGTTCAAGGAGGTTTCCCCTTGAAGTGGTATAATTCTCTTGTTGATACAAGTATTACATTCTATTATTGTATATTCCTATTATTTTGGATATCTTATTCATTTTTAGAGGCTAGGGTCCTAATATATGCTCTTGCAAAACAAGCTTTCATCCATTTGTATGATCAAGATAGAGACTATGGTGAACTACTTGACCAAGATTGTGGAGTTGAGAGATTAGTTGAGTGCCATTGGAACACAGGTGGAGGATAATGAGTTGGTGTGCTTTTCTTTGAATGGACTTGATGTTCCTTCTTAGATGCCTTTTGTTTAGAGTGTTTGTGCTCATGAGACTTTGCTGAAGTTCATAAATCTTTGGAATGATATTGTGCAGGAAGAAATAAGAGTATAAGATTGTTGAGGGAAACAAGAGGAAGTAGATGAGGTTGGTTTCATCAGGAGGGTGAAGAGGGGTAGCAAGAAACACTACAAGAAGAATGGTGAGATACATAAAATAAGGATTTGAGTAAAGTGATGTGTTTATGATGTCACAAGATGGGGCATTATGTGAGATAATGTGTTGTTCTGCATGATTTTCTCTGGGAAACAATGCTAAGGCACCCTATGGAAGCTTTGAAAACCTCCCCACTTTAGGCCTCAAGATGGATCTTGGGCTAGATGGGGTAACTCTTAAACTTTGTTCAATTGCTGGCTAACTAGTATCACTTCAACAACAACTGTCTTATGCAAATTTCCAGGCCAGATTTAAGTGATTGTGGGGTAAAATGTTGTTGGAGGAACTATGAAAACGAGATACAACAACCCTATTCTAAATCTTCAAACCATGGTCTTTCCATTGGGCACCATTATCCCATATTAAAGAAATATCAAGTTGATAGATGGTAGATGCATAAGAGGTTTGAAGATGATAGATGTTTCAACTACCAATAAGAATGACATGACAATTCTTGGCACTCAAGGAATGTATTGAAATATTAGACATCCTAATGAGGGTGGCAGTGATTCAATTTTACTAATAATATATAAAACATATGGTAATCTTCAAATGCATCCAATAGTATGCAAGAAGGCATATTGGACAATATTCACATGAATTCCATAGTTCAAAAGTAGCTATACAACTTATATAACATTGTCTTCAAAGAAAGACACTCTTTATTGCTAAACATGCAATATCACATACTATACCCATTTGCAAAGCATTTAAAGATGAATATCATGTTGAGAAACTTCAAAATAAATCAATATGAGACACATAAGAACATAAAGTATTGGAACTGAGTCATTGCTTGATATTAACTTCAAAGATAATCACATAAAAAATGCCGAGAATAAATCTTCAACATTCATCTTCATAATGAACAAAGTTATCCACAACTTCATAGAAACTCATAAGAAAATATCTTGATAAACTAATGAAATATACATAAACCGAAAGAAATATAAGTTCTGGAAAATGAGGGGTGAATCCTCTAGTACACTCCCAACTCTTTAGTAGATAGAGTGGCCCCTTGGGCACTAGATAAACCTAGTTTGTAGGCTACAAAATTCCAACCCACTAAAAAGTATTTATTTCTCTTCTTTATCCTCTCTTCCATGTTGATTTTCATCCTTATTTAGTGTAACTACTTTCCAAAAATAGAAAGGAAGTTGAGTTGTCTTGAGATTATTTGACACCTCAAGAACAAAGTTTCTATTGGAGATATTACACAATCACCTAGGTAGCTGAGAGTATTCCCCTAAAAATTAGTGCACCTCCTAAAATATATGGATCCTTCTCTCTTTAGTTTAGAGTTCGTTACACCTCAATTAGACTAATGGAGGTCGCTCATGCATGGAAACCTTGGTTTTATCACCAACAATTGCAAGTTCACCTCAGTTTCCTCACCAACAATGTGCATATCTCATGCATGTGGCCAAGAGGCTGCATATCTTGTGATTTCATGTGTTTCTCTCACTTCCACACACGTGACTCAGTTAACTGGAGATTGCATGGACCAATTAACTAGGACTAGGTGGAATTTTACTTTAGTTTCTGTCAGTGAGTGTCTATATCTATCTAATATCTATATGACTACTATGGCACATTCACTTAGCCATGCATATTATATCATGTGTATTATTACCATTTACTCATACAATTAACACAATTCATTATTTTTATTTCCTTTCTTATCTCTCTTGCAAGTTTGTGCAACTTTTCTACTAGCTAGGTTCGCTATGAAAACTTCACATGGTATCATAGCCTTGAATGCTAGGAGAAAGTGCATAATTTTTTTTATTTGTAGGTATAGGAGGAAGATGTAGTTAGAAAATATGGATTACTCACTAACAACTACTTCGAGTGGAAGCTAAAAATTCTGCATCAACTCATATGCAAAGGTTTGTACTAGATTACCATAGTTATAGAGGTGGAGCCAACTTATGCTATTGAGAAGAGCATGTATCTCAACTACATGGATGAGTCATACGACCTCCTTTGTGTGTCTTTGTCCCCCGAGTTTCTGTTTCAAATTGAATCTTGTACCACACCAACTAATATTTGGACAAATTTAGAGGATCTCTTTGGAAAATAAGACAAAATGAGATGCCATATGCTTGAGTTCTAGCTGGATTACTTAGATTCAAGGAATTTTGATAACATCCAAGACTTCTTTATGAAGTTCAAGTCCCTCCTCCTTCATCTAAAGGGATATGGAATAGACAAATCCACTCAACAAAATCAGTTAATCCTTTCTATCTTGGAAAAACTTGGTCAATATTATGCTGTTTTCGTCTCATCGTTCCATACAAATAGATTCACTTCAGGAGTGACTTGGAAAATGTCAACAATGGATCAGTTTATTGAAGCCCTCATACATGAGCAAAATAAGCTCATTAAAATGGGGATAATCAAGGGACACAATGCACATGCACTTGCCGTACATGAGAGTAGGAACACTTCCAATTAAAAGTCCAAGTAGAAAAGAAAAGGAAAGGTGCATGTAGAGACAAAGAAGGAAGGGTACTCCAAACCATTCGATGATTCTCTAGGCTCCAAAACTGGAAAAGGAAAGAAAGGGAAGAACAAATTCGATTACTGCAACCACGCCTACCATCCTGAATCAACATGCATGAAGAAACATATTGATACGATGATGCAAATTCTTTAGAAGAACAACCTTGGGGATCAGATTCCCGAAGCTGCCAAGAAGAAGTTGGAAGATAAAGTACCAAAAAAAGGAGCTAAATCTCATGCATTGATTTCCATTAACTCTTCTCCTGATGCATGGATCTTAGATTCAAGAACATCCCATCATATAGTAGCAAGATAAAATGTTTCATCTTCTATTCTGCATGCACAAATCCTCCCATCCTCATGGAAGATGATACCCCAGTTGAGGTCATTGGTTAAGGGAGAGTAGAAGTCCAACACAAGTTTTGAGAATGTATTGCATGTTCCAAAAATATTCATAAATTTTCTCTCTGTTTATCAGATAACACATTTTGGTACAGGAAAATGGGTGGAGTTTACACTTGATTCCGTAATCATATATGATATGCATGATAACTCCATGATTGCAGTTGGTGAGGTAAACCACCAATCTCGTTTGTATACTTTCAATAAGTTCATTGCTAAATTTGATTTTGCTTTACTATTGACACATGCTGATGATACTAGTAGATTGCGATAGGAGAGATTCGACCATCTAAACTTCAAATACATGCAACAACTATGAAAAAAGGATATGGTCATCGGATTTCCCAACATACACTTTTCAAAAGGAGTTTGTCAAGGATGCATTCTTGGCAAACATCCTCAAGAAAAATTTGAAAAAGGGAAGGCCTAGAGGGCCTCCTCTCCTTTGGACCTCATACACAGTGATCTGATGGGACCCTTTCCTCATCCTGTCCATCAACAAAGCAAGGTATGTGCTTACATTTATTGATGATTTCTCATGATACAATTGGGTGTATTTTCTTAGGAAGAAGTATGAAGTTTTTGAGAATCTCAAAGACTTCAAAGCACATGCAGAGACTCAGTCTGGTAGAAAGATAAAAATCCTCCACACAGACAATGGGGGGGAATATGTGAATCGAGATGTCCAATATATTTTTTCAGAGGTAGGTATACAAATGAAAACCACATTACCTTACACTCCGCAACAAAACAAAGTAGCCGGGAAGAAGAAAATATCCCTCAAGGAGATGGCCACTTGCATTTTGCATGCAAGATCTCTACCACCCAAGATTTAGGCTGAGGCACTTGATTGTGCTAACCACATTCAGAATAGATCTCCTTTTATATCTGTCAAGGACCATAATCCCTTTGAGGCTTAGAGTGACAAAAAATAGGAAGTCACCCACTTCCGAATATTTGGATCATGCGCATGGGCCCACGTGACCTATGAAAAGAAGAAAGCATTATATCCGCATAGTACCAAAAGAATATTCGTGGGATATCCAGATGGTGTGAAGGGTTATAGGTTACTTGATTCCTCTACCGACAGGCTCATCATTGAGCACAATGTTCAGTTTGAGGAAACTCCCTTGCATGCACCGTCAGAGCCACATGTAGATACCTTTGTACCACTGTCTACACTAGACATCAGTGATGATGAGTCCAATCACTAAGATCATGATTCATACCTGAGCTCTGAATGTGATTCAGAATATGATGAACATGTCAATTATGAGTTTGCAATTGCTGAGTCGCCACAGATTCCCAAGTGGGATAGACCAACCTACATGAAGCAAGAGACCTCGTGGGGGATCCAACAGATCAGAGGAGGACGAGGTCTTAGTTTTAGGATTCTCCTCATGCACTCATAACTATAGAACCAATGATTCCCATGCATTTCTAAATGGTTCTAGCTTCAGATATGTAGGACTATACAGAGGCTCTAGGGAATCCCTTCTGGGAAGCTGCTATGCAGGAGGAGTACAACTCTCTCCTCGAGAATCAAACTTGGGATTTGGTTCTAGTTCCTTCAAAAATGAATATTTTCATATGAATATGGGTCTATAGGCCCAAGAATAAAATATAAATAAATGTGAGTAGGCATAAGGAAATATTGGTTGCCAAAGGTTTTCAACAGATCCACGGGATAGACTATGCTAAGACCTTTTCTCTCGTAGCAAAGATGGACTCCATCCAATTGGCCCTTGCTATTGCAACAACCAGATGGTGGGAAGTTAACCAGATGGACGTGAAGACTATCTTTATTCACATGTATCTCTCAGAGGATATTTACATGGAGCAACCCCAGGGCTTCATACATAACTCATCCTTAGTATGACGACTGAAAAAGGCACTCTATGGCATGAAGAAGATGCCTAGAGCATGGTATGCGAATATGGATTCCTACTTGATTTCTAAACATTTTGTTAGATGCAAATCAGATTCAAACATCTACTTGCGGAGAACCTGAAACTCATTGTTGATCCTAGTTCTCTATGTTGATGACCTCCTGATCCCATGAAGTTTGACCTAAACAATTGTTGTGGTCAAATACATTCTGCATGACAATTTCTCTATGATGGACATGGGTCCACTACACTATTTCCTTGGTCTAGAGATCTGTCAGGATGCTTTAGGAATCAAGCTATCTCAGACTTAGTATTCCCGGGATCTCTTGGTTAGATTCCACATGATCAAATGCAAGTCGGTATCCACACCCTTTATGTCTTGAGGATGATGGGGATACACCAGCGGTAGAAAACCACTTGTATCAACATCTTATGGGGAGTGTTGGAGAGGCTAGTCGACTAGACCCAACGGTTGACTAAGAACTAGTTGGCAGTGTTGAGGAAAATATATGAGTTATATTACTCAAGCATTTTCGAATCCTGCTTGTCTAAGAAAAGATAGTCAGGAATATCACCCTATGTTTTATAGCCTCAAAAAAGTATTTCCGAATCCACAAGTATTAATTACAAGGGCTTAGGCTGAATTTTTAAATGAAAAAATTGCTGCAAAATATGAAATTTTTATATAATTTTATGAAAATAAACAAATTATGGAAAGTAAATGTGGCGATCAAAAGAAAAAGTAACCAAGTCACAGATTCACACAAATGAGACAGAATAGAAATCTCTTTATTTCATTCCAAGAAATCAAAGTATCTTTCTCTTTACAAAATCCCTTTGAGGGAATATACCAAAGTCAAATTTAGATATCCACGATGAAAACCATACAAAAGTACTATGACAAGAAGTAAAAACTGAACTTTAAAATATGGATCAGCTTGCCATAGACTGCTGCCAACTTGAATCTGCACAATATACTTTATCAGTTATGAAACTCAATCCATAAACACACAAGTATACACAGACTATCAAAGATACATCAACACCTCTGAAACAAGCATCTGAATGAAATGGTTCAACTTTGAACCTTGCTGTCTACAATAGGACCCTACTGTCAAAAAGAGAATTATGCCTTTAATGAATTGAAGAATGAATGAAAAATGAACCATCTGATGAAAAAACAAGAGCAAACCTTAGTATTTCTTTCTCCTTCTATTCTCCCCTTGTTCTTCCTTCTCATTTGGATTTTATGCATTCCAAATCAGTTGAAGTAGTTCAACTACCTCATTTAGTTAAGTTAATTAAAATTAACTAATTTTAGTTTAGGGGAAATAATAATAATAATAATAATAATAATTAAGGGTCTTTATTAAATAATAACTAAGTAGGTGGGACCCCTTGTGACTCCCTTTTATTTCTTTACAAAAATAAACACAATTAGACAACCAATTAAACACATGCCTCCTTGTAACTCCCATACATATTTCCAAAATTTGAATATTAAATATAAAAAATAATTCAAATTATATCCAAAATATGTAAATAAACACATTATCCAAAAAAAAGTTTGTTGTCCAAAACCTTCTGCAGTCCACTGTCTTCAAAAAATCAACCGTAACACATAAATCAAAATCCATATTTGCCACTTTGAGAGGCAATTCTTCTTCTATCACTATTGTCCTCTTTGGACTTCCAAGAAATAACCTTAGGTTGATTTGAACCTTGAGGCTTAATCTCACTAATAACAAGGGAACAATCGTCCCTCAGGTGCATACGAGAGGACACTGATTTTGTTGAGTCATTTGAAGGAGATGAGGGGGAAGCAACAACTTTATCTTTGTCTTGCACATGGGGAGCCTCAGTTTTAAGTCGTTTTCTAGCATGAGAGTACTGAACATGTGAGTGTGTAGGGGCAATTTGAGCATTTGGGTTTACATGTGGAGGAGGATGAGGCAATGACAAGTTGGGCCAACCATGATGGTGGGAGACTGCCGGATGAACAATCTCCTACCATCCATCATTTTCGGGAACTTCTGGTTGCATACATACATGAGAAGGAACATGGATACCAGGGATATTTTGGGGCAGGAAGGGAGGAATATCTAGTCTAGGCTGAATTATCCCTTGCCCAGTCCAATTGAAGAACCCATCTTGAAAAATATGGTTCAACTCTTGAGGATCGACATCAAAATGAATTGAGAATCAAATCCTCCTAGTCCCTCTGTTCCAGTTCCCTCTTCCCCTCTTGTATGTAGAAATTCATTAGTAACTAACCCTTAATAGACCATACATGACATTCTCTTTATATGAAACAAATTTTGGCTCATAAATTGACATAAGACCCATGCAATTCAATCCATAATAAATTATTTAATAATTTCCAAATGAGAAGGGGGTGAAATAGGGTTCATGGGATATCTGGAGGGATTGTAATAAGAGAAAAAGTGGTACATGATAGGGAGTGAGAACATGACTACTTCTCAACAATTTGTTAAATAAATGACTGTGCAATCAATACCAAAATATATCAGCTGCCACCTTTTTTTGTGTCATATCTTTACCACTTCCATACAAAGTTTTTAATTTATTTAATAGAAGAGGGTGTGTAAAAATGAAATTGGGATTGTGAGGGGGGTATAATGAGCGAAAAAGTAATAGTATGAGAGGGAATAATACATATACTATTCATAAAAAATAAATTAAATCAAACAACAACCATAACTCTGTTCAGATCACAATCCAATAAGCATCTACTTTTAAAACCAAAATCATTTAACTGTCCCTTAAATACAAACATAATGCTTACTGACTTCAAATAAAAAACAATTCAATTGCCCAGAATTCTTCAATTATATCAACCCTTGCATCTTATACAATAACTATGCAACATCTTATTAATATCATTTCCAATTTCACAATAACATCACAACCATTCGATCCACAGTCCTTTCCAATGCTAAACTTTTTCCCTTTTAAAACAAAATATAATATGCAATGTGATCCCAAACATCCACATCCCATATTCATTTATTAAAATCGAATCATAATAGACCCAGTATTAACCACCAAAAATCGACTTTCCATCACTGTTGACATAACCCACTGTCATCAAAACTCATAATCCGGCCCCGATTTAATCACACATAGGTGTTCACCAATATAATCGACACCAATCTTGATTCGACAATAGCATTTAACCAAAAAAAACATGTAACTCTGAGCCTGAGATCCGTGTACATTAAACATGTACAAACTTCCTTCAAAAGAAAATGCCCAACAAAAGATAGAGCCAAGTTGTGCTCAATAGAAATAGAACCAATGATGCAGGAGCATCGCCAACAACAAGCAAGCGTGGGACAAACGCCGACACATTTTGGCACATGATGAATTGTTTGAACTGTTTTGAAGTGGATACGCCAAAATTAAATGAGACAATTAAGAAAGGGCGTACTTGTAGATTGTAATCAGACCTTGAGCGTCCCGCTCTCGTCTGAAGGACTAAGAGGCATTTATGCTAGTAAATGTAAGTAGGTAGCTTTGAATTCTTAGATTAGACAGTTTTTAGGAGCCGGAGGGAAAATGGATATAGACACCCTCACTTGTATCATTGTAACATTAGCAACATAATCAATCAAGAGAGCATAAAGAAGAAGAAGTAGAGAGTTGTGTAGAGTAAAAACCCATGTACAAAAGTTCTGGATTAATACAAAGATCTTTAGTTCAGACTCATGGTGTTCAATTGCTTTCTGTGTTTGTACATGCTGATTGATATATGCTTGTTTACTCTCTGTTATGCATTTCCTTTGATGTGTGAATTTATGATTTCATATTTAATGTCTGAAATCTGAAGAGAGGGAGAGTAAAGAATGAGTTTCAATTGTTTCTTTGTCTTTGCAAGAGTTTTCCTGCAAGGAGTGCAGTGAAATTGTTCGCAAGGTGTGTGTTGACAGAAGTCAGAGTTCATCTCTGAAAGCTTAGGAGGGATAACATTGTTCTCATTCTCGCATAAGTGCAAGTTAAGCACATGAGCCGTGCAAGGAGTACGCAGGCTGAGTGAAGTCCCAGAGTTACAACCTGAGCGAAATTTTTGAAGGATTGCTGCCGCAAGGAGTGCGTGCAGGATTCTTATTGAAGACTTGAGTTGTGGAGAAAGGTCAGGAGGGATAGAGTCTTCGAAGTTTTCGAAGAGATGCTCAAAGAGGACCAGTGCCTTGAAGTATTAGAAGGAGGTGCAACGACATTGTTTTGATGGTGGACAAGTTTCGTGAAAGCGTACTTGTTCATTTCGCAGGAGTGTTAAGGAGGAATTGGACGGTTGGAATTCTCCGTGGAGAATTCACGAAGTTCCGAGAATCATCAGATCATGCAGAGGAGCAGGGGAGTTATGGTTTAAAACCTTTACATCAAGATTCGCGAGGTCGCGAGGTGCAAAGTTTAGAAATAGCAAAATAATCTGAGCCATCCGATTGGAAGGGCACGTGTCGCAAGATCCTCTCAATCGGGGATTCGGACATCGAGGTTTAGAGAAGGACGTCCTTCAACTTCGTGAGAGAATCGTAGCCCTCCATCAGAGGAGGACAGGTGGAAAAGATCAAGGGATGTCGCGAACTCAGAGGTTCGCAAGGTGAGAGCCCAAAGATTGGGTGCTCCAAGTCGCTAGTAGTGAAGTCGCGAGGAGCAAATACAGCCGTTGGATCCAGGTCAAGGGAGGACCGTTGGATTAGAGCCTCATCGCACATTTCATGTATTCGAAGGTTCGGAGGTTGGAAGGACCTCATCTCAACTACAGAAGTCGTGAAGTGCCGAGAGCCAAGGCACGGAGGAAACATGTGGCATAACCTCAAGGTGGGCCCGGGAAATAGACAGGCGGACACACGTCACCTAGTGGAAGGAGTCAACATTCCATTGACTTCTCGTGTCTCAGGAATTCATGAGATAAGAGTACGTGAGCTCGACCCTTCGACTCGCGAAGTTGCGAGTAGCGAGAATGAGAGGAGAAAAGTCAACATCGTCTCTCAAGGGTTCGTGAAAGAAAGGTGCCAAGGTTGGACATTCGAACTTGCGAAGTGGCGAGTAGCGAGAAGTGCTAGCGCTTAGCTTAGCCAGTGGTTGTATGAGGAAGGTGCTGACAGAGGAAGAGCCATACTTGTATCGGCATTTTGGGTATCGCAAGATTTAAAAGGAAGAGTCGGGAGCCTCGACTCATGAACTTGCGAGATTGCGAGTTGCAAAATGATCTGGATTATTTTCAGCATGAAACGAGAGTAGAGATATATCACATAGATATTTAGAGATATTGCAAGAGAGACAACAATATAACAGAGATATAATGGAAATAAAACAACAGTCACAGACATACAATAATACATGATTTCTATTAACGAAATAAATGTACAGAGACTGTAAGATACAGAGTGAAAGACTCGCTAGAATGGTGGTAGCTTATCTTTGAGAAGAGATATGACGGCTACTCGCATACGTGAGAATATGATTATTACAATGAGGCTCTAAGGGCCTTTTTAACATAAGTAAAATCCAAATCCCTAACCCCGGAAGATGAAAATCCAAAAGGTTTGTGGGCCCCGATGGGGGTAATTGATACGTCAACTTCCCAGGGGCGTAACTTTTGCATACGATCTCCGTTTGGGGTGCTCAATATCTCGTTGGAAAGATCTATCCAAGAAATACAACTTTTGGGTGAGAAACATGATCTAGGATCCATGTTGCTCCCCATTTTCTCAAAAAACATCGTTTAGGGCCTCAAAATGGCCCCAAAAGTTAAAAACTGCTAAAAATAGTAAATTACCAAAATTTCCAGAAACATGTTTTGGGCCAGTTGGAGAAGGTGGGTGGCCACCAATATCCACCTGGATCAATCCTCCTTCCTTAGGAAGCAATGGTCTCCATTGCGTTGAGTTCCCAGAGGAGAGAGGAAAGTGATTGTTGAATCTGAATCTTGGTGATCTGCTTGCCTTGCTAGAGAAGTGGCGTTGCTTAGCTTGTTGAAGGCTATCACGAACCTTTGGCTGGAAGGTTTGGACCTTTTTAACTAGTCTGGTTGTTTTAGATGACTGTGTGTAGAATAAATCTTTGTACTTTGTTGCAACCTTGTCGACCTTCTTCTGTTGGATAGAAGGTGCTTGGGCCGAAGCTGTGGTGGTTGCAGTATCCTTTTGTTCCCCTTTTGAACAGATTGTGGAGAAGATGAATTTTGTAGTATGAGATACTACCTTGAAGCACTGTTTAGGTGGGGCAGTAGTTGGAACTACCTCTGGTATCCTGTAGAGATGACCCCCCAGAGTAATAA